>JARHVA010009456.1:222500-313328 GCA_037957365.1 Torreya grandis | reverse complement strand
CCTTCCTAGACATAATTCCCATTTCATTTAGTGAGTTATATGGGGCAAGAATTAATTGAATTAGTTTATGGAAGCCCTTGGTTTTTATGGACTTGAGCATGCAAAGAAGGGGGAAATGGTGATTTTAATGAGTCAGGTGTTGTTGCATGGATTGATAAGAGTTGTAATAATAAGAGTGTTTGTCCTAACTCATATTAGGTATAATTTGAAGTGATTGGACCTCAAAAAATATATTTCAATGAAATTTTGTGGTAGGGAGAAGTATTGAAACACTTGGAAGGATCTGAGTTTATGGTGTGTAGAGAAGAGAATGACAAATAGAAGTGTAGTGAAGACCAAATTAGTAAGCTATCTATCCCTTCAAAGACATTGTTAGTTATTTAAAAAATTTCCATATAATTTGACCTACATTAAGAGGAAAATAGGATTAAAAATGTATTTATTTTTTTTGTTTTCTTAAACAAGAACTCTCTCCCTTCTAGGAATTTTTTTGATAACTAGATAAATTTTGTTTGGGGTAAATGCCTTAGCCTATTTATTAGTTTTTTTGGATAATTTAGAAAGGGGTGTTCATGGTTTTGTTTAAAAACTCAAATATGCAACATTGAGCTATTAGGAAACCCTTATGGAATGTTGGTCAGCTGATTTTCAAAGGTATCCTATGGAGCCTAAAAATAGACCATAATGACCTTATTTTCAAAATTGCTCCTATATGGGTTGATATTGAAGGAGTGTTGATTTAATTGTGGAATTTTATTCCACATGAATTAAAACCACTTAGATAATTATTAATAATTTAGGATACGATAATGTCTCTTGCCCACATGAATTCTAGGGTTTTAATGTCTTTAGAGCCTTTAGATTTTTTTGGATTCCCTCAATTTTAAAATTAAGGGTAAATCTCATACTTGTGCTCTTAGAGGTCTGGGTGGATTGAATGCTTTATTTTTTATAAGAACTTGATATTCAATATATTCATAAATACCCGTAAGGTAGGGCAACACCATATAATACTCCTTTAGGAAGGAATAACTCCACAATGTCTCTTCAAGGGGACAACCTCCAATATGCTCTTACAATAGAAGACTCAATGCTTACTTGATATCTTTACCATGATAATCATCCCCTATATATATGCATCTATCTAACCCATGGATGGGTAACCTCCTAATCTAATGTAGGCCAACCATTACCCAATGTACTACTTCCATAAGTTACTCTATTATCTTAATATATTATATCCATATAACTAAGGGGATGTGTGCCACATGTCTGCATCTCCATCAACCCATATATCATATCCCTAGGTACATAACAATTTTTTTGTAATAAATATGGCCATCTTAGGAAAAATGATACTATGGTGGTTAATAAGAATAATATACTTAACAGAGAAAAAGAGATTGAAGGCCCAAAGAATGAGACTGTATTGAATAATTTGTAGGTTTCTAAAAATACTCTATTCAAAAGTGTATCTCTAAAAGATAGTGCTCCCTATTAAGGATGGTGATAAGGATTGTCTTGAGACTCAAAAATAAAGGGGTCTCAATGACTCCTCCCTTGACTCTCAAGTGATTGGCCTCCCACATCCTTCTATTGATAGCTTGAATACCTCACCAGACATGATAAGCTATCTTCCTGATAGCCTAGATGATGTTTTTCTTGAACAAAAAACTTTGGTCGACCCACCTTTTAAGGAATATGTGGTTATCCTTATTGAAGCCCCTACTCGACACACTACTTCTTTTAATAGATCACCCTTGGTTAAGCCTAAAAATATTGCTAGTAATGTTTCTCTGATGGTTATATCCCCAAATAAAGAACCATCTTAAATACCTACTTCTGAGATGGATATATTAGATAGGGATACTTTGACACATAAGGATCTTATAGGTGCTAAAAATTAGATATCTAAAGGAGGAGGAAAAGGAATTAAAATAGATGTGGGTTCTTCCCTAATTTATTAAGTAGTGCCTAAGGAGGAAAAAATATGGTAAAAGAGTCATTCAATGGTAACCAATACCCTCCCTTAATAAAAAAGGGAAAGAAATATAAAGTTTCAAACTGTTTTGCTAGATGATACAATAGTGGGGGTAGGCCCCTTGGTAAATCTAATTGACCTCTATCTTCTATCTTTGGATGTGTATTAAAATTGTAAGATGGAATGTGAGAGGCTTAGAGTCCCTTGATAGAATTTTTTTTAAGATAGTTCAGACATTTTAGAGAAAAATTGGATTTTCTTTGTTTGCAAGAATTTAAGGCTATTAAAACCCAACTATCCCTAATCTTGAACTTTATCTGGATTAATGTTTAGCAATTCTCTACAAATCACCAAAGAGGTAAAGGTGGGGCCTCTATCTTGGTTAACCTTGGATTGAAATATTACATTGTTAAACATGGTGTCTTTCCCTGTAACAGAGTAGTTTGGGTTTTACTACAAAGTTGAGATGATAATTTTATCCTATGTAACATCTATAACCCAAATGACTATAGGGAATATGATGATCTATGGAACTAGAAGTTATAAATCTGAACAAAAAAGTCCCTTGGGTCTTTGGTGGAGACTTCAATATGGTGGAAGACAAAGAGGATAAAATTAGGGGAGACCACCTAGCATGGAAGGGCAATAAGTTATTTTTCTAGTCCAAATTTAAAAGAATGCATAGAGTTGGAAACCCTCTCTAGAAAGGTAAAAGCCCTAGTAGAGGATTTTGGTACACCTAGTGTAATAACTAGAGTAGCATTAGAATGAAATACTCTAGCCTTGGCATATTTTACTTGAATAAGGAGGAATTCATTGAGACCCCTATCAAGGATGGTAATATGGTGATAGTCCTACCCTTTACTATGTCTGACCACCACCCTATTGAAATGGTTTTTTCATTGATCAGTGAGGATAATAAGGACACCCAATCCTATAAAGAGTTATATAAATTCAATGTGTCCCATTTGGTATATAGTGTGTGTTTAGAGGGTATTTGGGCTTCCTAGAATATTGGCAAATTCACATGTAACTATAGCTCTAAAATTGACCAATGAAATTCTAGTATGGATGCTTCCATAAATTTCACAAGAACCTATGGGTAGATCAATTAAAAAATGTATAAGAAGGTTTCAAGATATACTCAAGAGAAAATTATTCATGCTAAAAACTTTTTGTAGCTTGATCCTACCAATGGGGTACTTCTTGAAGATCTTAATCTTTTGAAACATCAAGTTAGATAGGCATAGAGCTATATTACTAGAGGGGTGTATCTTAGATCTAGATTAAACTAGATAAGGCTTGGTGATAGAATCTCTAAGTTCTTCTTTAGATTCTTGAAATCCAAGCACACAATAAGTAATATTAGTGGTATCGAAGTTAATGGTTAGCTTTTATAGGATGCTTCCAACATAAAAGAAGCTTTTTTTGACTTATACTCCAATCTTTTCCTCTCTAATGGTTCAAGTGCTCATGTTAAATAAAATAGGGCTATATGTGATGTCTAAATTCCTAATAATGTGACACAAACTTAGGCCTCTTTCTTAGATGCCTACATCTCACTCAATGAAGTTAGAAACACTATTATCTCACATAAAGAAGATAGAGCACCTGAGGTGGATAGATTCCATACTAAATTCTATAAAGTCAATAAGGAATGGATTACTAAGGACTATCTAGAGGTATTTAATGAGGCCATTGATGTCAACACACTTAGCTCAAACATCAATAGAGGGGTAATCAATCTCATTCCTAAGGATGGTAATTTATTTTCTATCAAAAACTGGAGACGAATTATACTTCTCAATGTATCCTATAAGATACTATAAAATATCCTTGTGAGAAGATTGTCTTCACTTCTACCTTCTATTGTCTCAAAAACCCAAACTAGCTTTGTTGAAGGGAGATACATCCTAAATAATTTAATCACTAGCTAGAAAAGTATGTATTGGGCTATAGACCTGAATCAAGATACATGAATGATTTTGCTTGATTTTAAAATAACATATGATAGAATTGAGTGGCCATTCATTGAGAGAATTTTGTGTTCCTTTGGGTTCTAAGATATATTTTATAGAATGTTCAATGTACTCTTCAAGGATGCTTTATCAGTCATTAAAGTCAAAAAGGAATTGATATAATATCTTGAGCTTCAACCCTCCATTAGACAAGGGTGCCCACTTTCCCCCTTGCTCTTTATTCTAGAGGCTGAATCACTTCACTATCTCTTTAGATTCTCTAACATTGGGATCCCATTCAAAGGTATTTTGCTCCTAAAAAATTATTCCCTCATTAATGTCTTATTTATTGACAACACATTAATCTTTGTTAGGTTGGAACAAAACAACCTAGCTTGGGTAGTTATTAGACTAGATATTTATGGGTTTGAATCTAGATCTAAAGTAGTAATGAATAAATCATACGTGTTGGGTTAGCAAGAATAGCCTCTTGATTATTTATCAAACTTTGGCTAGAATTGGTAAGTGCTAGATGAAATGGTTAGGTACTTTGGTATTCCCTTTGCCCTGTTACCCTCCAAAATTATGTGGGAATGGATCTTTGGTAAAATTAACAATAAAATTGTAAAATGGTAGGGACATTTGTTGTCCTTACCAGGAAGGATCCAAGTTTGTCAGAAGGTTCTCTCATCTTATAATATATACTATGCCTCCTAATAGCTCTTTGTAAAATCTTATATCAACATGATCCATATAATTATAAGAGATTTCCTATGTTATGATGGGAAAGGGGGTAAGAAAAGGCATGTGATTTCATGACAATTTTTCTTGAAACCTAAACATGTTAGTGGGTTGGGGTTGAAGGACCTTTGGTTGTAGGGTATTCATTAGTAATTAAGTGGATAATCAGAGATGATAATGGAAATGAACCCTAAAAATTCTTGGTTAGGAATAATATTTTGAGAGGGTTTCCTAAAGGAAAGCTAGGGTGGAAAGGTTTGAATATTGTTGATCTTCTCATTAGAACCTTTACGGTCAAAGTGGTTATCTCTCATATATTTACCTTCATTTGGTCAACCTAGGATGTAGCCAATCCCTTCATCATTGTTAAACATGTCTTCAACTAGTTTGGGATAGCTTGTTAGGGGTATAGATTGATATGGTAGAATTTGGCTATCAACAAGAGACCACTTTCCCTCACTAGGGGATGCTCTACCTTTTATTGGTATAATAAGTGGTTGAGGGGATTTAAGGCATACACTCCCATGTGGGATGGGCTTCTTGGTTAGATATTAAATATAGATTTTAAATTCTTGACTCTCAGTGAAGAACATTCACCCTACTCCAAATATATCTTAAGGGAAAATAATGTGATTTTCATGGAAAAAGAGGGTGAGTTCTAAGATAGTGTGAAGTGGAATAAATGTCCCCCTCTACTTGAGTTTACCTCTTAAATTCTTTACAATAATCTCTCTTTATAAAATGTCCCCTACCTCACCCTCAATTGTATCTAATTGGTTTTTTATCCTTTGTCTACATGGTCCTTTAGGTTTGATGTGATTTGGGCCTCTTATATTAAACCCAAGAAATCCTAATTTCACTAGTTGTTAGTGTTTAAGAAGCTATATGTTAGTTTTGTCTTGATAAATTATGGCCTAACTAATCCTTTTTATACCTTCTGTAGTGAAGTTGAAATGGTTGAGCATGTTTTTTTCTCCTACCCATATGCTGTTAAGATGTGGAACTATTGTCTTAAATGTTGGAATGTGGTTTTTTATTGTGAAATTGGTTGGATTAACATTGTGTTCGGATATGCATGTCCTAAGATTAAATTTCACCCCTTATTTCATAAATTTTGTCTTGTGTTTTCTACTAAAATTTTATGGTTTTTATGGAAGTAAAGGAACCTTGAATTTTTCCAATAGAAGGCTCTATTTCTTACTAAATTATCAATAGAATTCATCTTTGATATTTTGTGTTTATAAATATCCCTAGAGCTAAAAGTGCCTTAAGATAGCTTGAAAATTTTATTAAGACAAGACTCCTCAAAGTCACCTTTGACTTCTTGCTTGATTCTAGGGGATACCCCAAATTGAACCCCTATCCTAATTAGGTAGTGAGTCAATAGATGGAAACCAAAGTAAAAGTTTCAAAATTTGAATGAGACTACATAAAAGATTCATACTTTGACTAGGATGACAACCTGGTAAAGGAATGGATTACTCCATTTAAATCTGATTAGAATGGCATTGATTCTTGGCTGATTATAAATGAAAATGTCCTAAAGGATGTGTGTAATCATGATTATGGAATTTGTATAATCAAATAATCCAAGGATATATTTGTACCATTCCATCTAAACATCTTTCCTAAATTGGGTGATGAGATTATAGAGATAATTCCTTGTTCTCAAGGATTGGCTCCTGTGATGTAGAACTAGGGTGTACAAGAGGAAGTGTGGAAGAAGACTGATGAGAATATCAATATCTTCTCTGTCAAGCTAAAAAAATTGATTAAAAGAGGTGGTTTGATAGACGTTGAGGACATCTTGGAGTATGTTAAAAATATCAATATGAAAGGAATGTTGGAAAAACTAGATCACTATCTTACTTAGATGGCTTCTGCATAAATGCAGTTAGGCTCTAGTAGTGGTAAAAAGTACTTGAGGGACTTGATTATACAAACTTGGATGATGGATGCAAAATTGATGGCACTACTACTACTACTAGGGTGTAGGACCCATATGATTGACTCTACCACCTTTGGGGTGGTTACTCTTTTTTGTTCACATGTTTTATTGATATTGATGTTGATTTTCTTATACTATTGCTTTTACTTTTTTTTTGGACTATCCATCTTTATATTATACATTAGATTATTATGTTTGCTAATGGGGGATGTCCCACAGTATGATGTCTTTTCTAAGAACTCTGTAAATGTTTTGTCATCTTAGATGCTTATACTATTAATTGATCTATAATATAAAAATAAATAAAAATAAAAATAATGATATAGACAACTACATGTGTGTAGGGGGGGTTAGATAGTAATGTTGGAAATAACCCAAAATTTTCTATTTATTTATATATTTATATAAAAATCAATGTTATAATGTGAATTGTATATTTAAAATGTGAAAACCAAATCCAATTGCAAAATATTAATATATATAGAAACATGAGTTAAAGTTTTTCTCTTCCTTGTGTGTGTATATATATTTGATTTATAAATTTGTATTATAATACCTTGGTTTCATCTTAGGGTTTTAAAATTTTATTTTATATAACCAGAAAAGTAAATTTCTTTGATTTTTTCATAACTTTTATTAAATAAATTTAATATATATATATATATAAAATTAAAAAAAATTATATAAATAAAAATATATATTATGAGGTAGGGGTGGGTTATCCAATCAATTTGCCCACCCAACTCTCTAATAAGGGAGGGGGTGGTAACACAACTGGTCATCCTAGACCCTTGGTAAAGGGGGGCGGGGGGGGGGGGGGGGGGGGGGGGGGGGGGGGGGGGGGGGGGGGGGGGGTGGAAGGGAATGATTGGGAAATTAACCTCCAACCCATTATCATGGGGGTGACAACTGTGCATCTAGACACCCACCCCATAGAGGGATGATTGCACGTGCCACCACCCAGGGCTTTAAAATAAATAAATAGATAGATATTTATATAAATAAACAATGTGTGTGTGTGTGTGTGTGTGTGTGTGTGTGTGTGTGTGTGTGTGTGTGTGTGTGTGTGTGTGTGTGTGTGTGTGTGTGTGTGTGTGTGTGTGTGTGTGTGTGTGTGTGTGTGTGTGTGTGTGTGTGTGTGTGTGTGTGTGTGTGTGTGTGTGTGTGTGTGTGTGCATGAGTGTTGAAACACACACACACAATAAGTGAATAAGAATAATTAAAAATACACACACACATAAACATATGCATATACATAGCCTATTATAGTTTGGGAAAATATTAAAGAAAATACCTTATATATATTCAATCAAGGATTCATTTATTTTGAAATATCATGAATTTATTGAGTATCTCTTTAGAAGTTCCATCCACAACTTGCAAAGAAAATAAAAAAATGAAAGAGAGTAAGGGCAAAATTAGAGGTTTTGACTTTTTATTATTTTCATAAGAGAACTTAGGGTTTTTTAGAGTTTCCCTAAATCCTAAGGATGAGATTTTCCCAATCTAATGATGTCACCATGTAATAATACACATAAATAAACTTTTGAATTTATTTATTTGCATTTGTTATAATGATTTATCTGTGCATACAAGTTTCTCTAAATCACTTATTAAATAAAATTGGTGTTCCAATTTAATTTTTAAATAAGTGTTATCAACTTTATCTACAGGTGGGTAATTTAAAGTGGATTTAGTAATTTTAAACATTTGATTTAGGGTAATTATTTATTATGGGTAAATTAGGGTTTTTTTAACTAGGACATGAACCTATACAATACTATAGATGAGGCCTAAAAAATCCCAGATAATCATGATAGTCTACTACCAAAACAAAAAAGTTATAGATTATAAGAAAGAAATCACAAAAATAATATGAAAAATGGTGAGATAAAAACTAGGGTCGTTGGCCACCCATAGCCTTTCTCTAGCTATTGATCATCCTTTCTAGTTGCATATCAAGTCTATGGAAAAATTGGGATTACTCAACCTCATTATTATACTCAATGCATTTAGCTTTCTTGCCTCCTTGAATTACAACATTCAAAATTCATCTAATAAAATCTATGGTGGCTAGGTTGTGCTCCATGGAAAAATTTCTAAAACCAATAAGGATTTTAATATTGGTATTCAATTACCCATTTTTTAGGGATAAAATATTTACATACTATTTCAAGGCTAAGTGTTCCCTAATGATCCACCTTAGGATGGACTTCTCTAGATCCAATTCCTCCTTGACCTTTACAATCCTAATTTCATGCTTCAAATTTTCAACAACCTTATCAAAATCATTATTATATTTTTTCTTATCTAAGGTGGATTTCTCCATTATTTTGGGGATAACTCCCAACCCTTCTATAGATTTACATTTCTTATGTTTCTTGTCTTCTGTATTAGTCTAAGCATAACTATCTAGAGAATTTGAAGCCCCTCCACTACCTCTTTTTTTATATCAATCTGATTAACTATCTTTTTGACCATATGAATACTCCCATCCACTTGCTTTTCTCCTAAAATGGACCCTTGTCTCTTGTCTCTCAATATAGTTCTCAATTTGTGCTTAGTGCCACCTGAGATGAAATCCTTATTGAATTGGGTTATGAAACAACCTAGTCTCCAATTCATCCCTTTAAAATATTTTTAGATCATGAAAATGACTACTTGGTGTAGGGGCTATTTATTATTTCCCTTTCTAACATCCATGATAGATCTCTCTAATGATTGAAACACATAAAAATTTAAACTGATAGGGATGTGTTGGAAAAAAAATTAATGAACATGAAATGAGAGATCACTACATTTTATCTTCACTTAAACCTTACATACAACATCACTTATTTTATATCTAATCATACAGATGAGGAAATTCATCCCTTGAAAAACCACTATACAGGGGAGAAAGATCTTCCCCTTCCATTAAGAATTTATATTTTTCATATTTATAGTCCCTACTAGTTTTATAAACCTTTATTACTTCAATTTTTAGTCATATTACCTAAGCAATGAGATCTTTCAATTGACACTATTGGGCTACAACATATGATTATTCCAATCCTTAGAAAATTTGTTTGACAAGTGTGGATCATGCCCCTCATCTCTTTTCATAAAATATTCCATCCCTCCTACTTGTAATGCATCTAAAAATTCATTTTATTCTAAAAGATGGTCTATAAAAATAAGCTTTGTTCTAACCAATTTAGAACCCATACTGAGATACTTGAGGCATAAGACTACATTGAGAAAACTAGGACAACCTCTTTTTTAATAAAAATATTGTAGTTCTCATTCACAAATATTCCATCTTGATTTAAAGCTATGATAAATGAGACATGTAGCTTAATGTCCTTATCCATGTCATGATTAATATTCACATCAGAATGCCTCATAATGATATCATAGTAATCATTCCCAAACTCCACCAAAAACACACTTGTAAAGAGGCTAAAGAGGAATTTAAACCTAGTAAAAATTTAGAAATTGTATGAGGCCTCTGAATCTATCAATCATAAATCTAATACAGGTATACCTTCTAAATAAGACCACCTTTTAAGTTTTAGTGAGGATAGTCCAACATTAACAATCTAGTCAGAAATAAAAGTGCCTTCTCTATACACATGTTAGATTGTGAATTCCTACAAGGATTGAATAATCAACAAAACTCCCTTAAAAATGTGACTAACCCTCCAACTAATAAGACTTTTTTAGATAGTAAATTAATAATATTTAGTGATTCACCTTTAATTAGTATTTTTTTGACTCCCAATTGTCTAGCTACTCTCATATCCAATAAGACTACAAGAACTTCATCCTGGTGATTGGATTGATTTCCCATACCTCCCACATAAGTAGCCACTAAAATTCCATTCTCATCCATAATAATAAATACTCCTCTATAAGTCCCTAGATTACCTCTATGATATCCATCAAAATTTAGTTTTATCCATCTTGGAAAAGGGGTCAACTACTTAACATATGTTATAGCTAAAACTCTAGGATCTACTTGAACTATTTTAGATCTCCACCTACTAATTTGAAGTAGTCCTAGCCTCTTCCTCATTAAATCTCTTGGGTTTTAAAGTTGGAATAATTTTTAAATTATCTAAAATTCTATCACAAATATTTATTTCCACCATTAGGTTGGGAAACTTCTTGTTCCTAAATATCCTATTATTATTGTAAACACCAATATCATGTCAACCCCCCTTGGTCCCCTTATAAACATTAACACTCCTAACCCACACTTGCACACCTTATTAATTTAAAAATTACTTATTTTAAATTAATTACCTCACCTTGGACACCTCACCTAGACACCTCACCCTAAGACCATTTCTTAGCCTATGAGTCATCACTAGGTCTTCCAAACCCTAACTACCCATGACCTATTCTCACCCCATCTTAACTCCCTAACCAACTCGCGTGACTCATAAGCCCTTGTTTTGACCATTCTCTAATGGAAAAGGCACTTGGTAGGTGGAAAAATGGGCAAAGAGCTAAAAATAGCCCTTTTACCTATTCTCTCTCTGTTGACATTGGTCAACCCATGGTCGATGTCGGTAATTCTACACCGATGCTGGTAGGATCACCGACGTCGGTTACATAAGCCAAGCTATAACATTGAGCTAATCCTACCTTTTCACACATTAACACAGACACTTTGAGATTTCAAGCACCAGAACTCGACTATTGTTCTCTTGGCTACCGAAGCTCTGCACAAATCATTCCAGAGACTGGATTGAAAGATTGTATGAGGACCTCGAGCTACTAAATTGAAGCAATCTGTGTTTGCTTCATTGGCTCATAACACCGATCACATTAGCCATAATGGGAATCACTATTCTAACACCTCTGGTTCTTCACCTTAAAAGCTAAGTACTCTAGTTTTCATTTTAGTGTTTTAGAATATATTATTAATTAGTTTTCATTGATATTTCTAAATACTATCGAGAGGCCTGACTTCTTTTGTGGAGGGGCTAAAAGGCCTTCCCCTTGTTCTCACCCCCTTTTCACACTAATTCTCTACCTATACCCTTCCTCAGACCTCATTCACCTTCCCATAACCCTGCACCAACCTCTAAACTTCCAGAAACCCCTCTGTCTATCCCAAAAATACTCTAAAATCCATCCAAGGCTGACAACCCTGACCAACATCAGTAGACCAATTGACGTTAGCACCTTCAGCCAAACCAACATCGATAACCCAACTGATGTCAGCACCATTTACCTGACCAACCTCGACAGACTCACCGATGTCGATGACTATGTTTCAAACTAGCAAACTAGGAAGCCATCCAAACAACCCATCTAGACCAGACATAACCTTCAGCTAGTCTTCTGTAGCATTTTGAGATACATATATTGCAAGGAACAGGTACACACCATCTACTTTTCTATTTCTTTAGTCATTTATCATTTCTTCTTTTACAATACTTTTATCTTTAAATAGTGGATTGTCATCCCTTAAGGAGCTTCACACTTCCGAGACTGAGTGCATAGCTTGGCAATCCACCATAGCCTCTTTTAACATATTTCTTGTTTAAGTTTTATTCTTACTACAGGTGTTTCCTCCACAGCCAATGAGGAGCTCCCACAAGGCTTGGATACGGTGCACACTAAATCCAAGTAACATCAAACCCATAACCTCTTAACCTTAGTTTCTTTCTCATTTAAATGTAATTAGTGAAAATCTAGAGAAACATTATGGCACGCCCGATGGGACCCTTGGAGTTTTCCTTGGGTTCATTCTTCTTCTTTTAAAAATCAAATTTTCATGTAGATGCATTAGAAAAATATTCACTTCTTGCATCCCCTCTTATATCTTTTTGTTTCAAAAGGAAATCATTAGCAGAGGTTAAAAAGAACATCTCTTTTTCTTCTTGTTACTTCTTTCATGCATAATAGAGTAGTGAAAAACTCATACTCTTTACCTCTCCTCCATTTGTTTGCATTTGAATAACATATTTTGATTTGGGTTAAAAACTACTACATTTCATTCTTGCTTGGATGCACACTTAGCCCACTTAGTAATTAAAGCATTATGAATGAATCATAGTGCATGAATGTGACACAACCAAACCATAATCACTTCAAATAAAACACATAAACTTACTTGAGACAAGGCCTGTCTAGGATTTCATCACCTAGCAGATACCTTACCCCACCTGATGATCCTACTTAGATTTCACCACTAAGAGGAGGCCCCACTCTATTCTCTGGTAGAGTATAAACTATAGGGAAGGTATATTCTAGCTAAGCAGGCTAGCTCAGCTCTAGGTTCATGAAGTGAAGGGAGCAAGCCCCAACACCAGGCCACGTACTAACCCTAACACATATATCTTTGAGCACCATAACACAACTTGAAACCAGCCATAGACTTCCTCTCTAGGAACTGTTCTACAAGCCCAACACCCAACACATTCTCTTAAGGCATAAGCCACCACAACTTTAAAACTCATTCCTAAAAATCTAACATTTTAGAGGTTGCTTGCCTAATCATCTATTCTACTAGTTTTATGTGAGTGTTTGAGCTGGTAAGGTCATATCATTCTGAAGTCCAAAACAACTCAAAATATCTTCTTCTTCCAAAAACTATCAATCTTCTGTGTTTCTAGAATTACACAAAAATTGACATCGATTTCTCCACCGATGTTGGCAATCAAACCTTCACTAACATCAGTTAACTAACCGATGTCGACAACATTTTCTAACTGATATCAGTTAAATAACTGACATCGGTCATTGTCAATAAATAAATTAAAAAAAATCCAAATAGCAAGCTTAAAACCCAAATTTCTTGTTGTTTAACACAAATTCTAGTTTTTTGAAACTAAAACACATAGTTTTTGGAACCTGAACCCCTTTCACCTTGGATGGTCCTGACACGTAGTCAAGCCAAATTCCTTGTTGACCATGCGAGTCAACAACCACTCCCACCTTCACCCTTCATGCCAAGTCATCTAATAGAGTATACTTCAGACACCGAGCATACTCCTATCCAACCTACCCCTAATCAACCTCTTATTATTCTTGAAAGGGATCAATATTTTGAGAGATTCGTTGACCACAATGTCAAGGCTCTCCAACATTATCTCGCTAGAAGCCAAATGTGAGATCCTTTAGGTAACCCTATTTATGGGATGCCAACTTCTTTGGTTGAAACAACAATGATATCAATAGTATCTGTTACCCAACTTATGGTCACTCAAGCCACTGCCTCAACTAGTAACCCAACCATGGCCAATGTTCAAGATTTGGCCTCCCCTTCTATCCTTTCTTGCCCTACCTCCATCAGGGTTTTCATACCCCCTCAAATGCAAACAATTCAACCAAGTTCAACACCTTTCCAGAACTTGATTGTCTCTATCCCATCCACTCTTGCGCTTATAAACATGAGAGTGACCACCTATCCTTTAACTAGTGTCACCGCCATTCAACCACCCTTGGTGGCATCTAGTCAAGTTGTGCCCTCCAACTTCACAGAACAAGCCCTCTTGGCCTTGACATTGGCCCCTATGACAAACTATCAGTATGTTTCACCTACACAAATGCAACCAAGTACATCATATGCCCCTTCCAACACTTTCCAAGTACCCTATAACTTAGGGGGTGCCCCTCATGCCAATCCATCTACCGATCTAATTAAGATGCTGATGGATAATATGTCCAACCTTGAGACATCTATTTTAGGTTTTGAGGAGTGTTCTTTTGTATGAAAAAATATGCAACAAACCTATCCACCCTTTAGTTCCTATTTGACCATACCCTAGCCAGTGGGAACTCCCAAAATTTACTCACTTTTAGAGTAAAGAGGACCCATAACAACATCTGCAAGTGTTTAGACATGCTTGCTACCTCATAGGGCACGATGATGTGTTATTGCTTTGCACATTCCCTATGTCACTTTTTGGTGCCACCCTTCAATAGTATAATTCAATTACCAGTCATTCTCTCTTCACCTTCATTCAAATCACTTAGCTATTCCTCGATCATTTCTCAATCAATATTACTAATAAGGTCTCCATCACAAACCTTTATTCCATTAGACAATTTGAGGATGAGTCAATAGCAGACTTCGTCACCTGTTGGAGAGGTTTGATCAACCAACTCTCCTTCTCACTACCTCAACCTGAGCTCATTGAGCTCTTTTCAAGAGCATGTGCCAAGCACATCTCATCCACTCTATGGGTTCAAACTTTCCACACATTTGATGAAGCTTTCACTATGGCCCAAAAGCTTGAAGTCCGCACAATCAAAGAAGATAGGGTCAAATTGCATAACAAAAATACCAATGCAAAACCCAATGACCATTCTTCTTCCAAACCTTCTTCTTCCCACCCCAAGTCTAAGGGATCAGAAAAAACTATGATCCTTAGCCACCATCTTCTACCACAACCAACCAATCTGAGCCCTCCACTTCACAAAACATCACTAGACAATTCCAAAAATGGTATGAACAGTGACGATACACTCTAATAAGAGAATTGTATGCTTCTGTATTAGATAAATTAGTGAAGTAGGGAGTCCTCAACCTCCCTCAAATTTGACCACCTGTCCAATTTGACCCCTCATGAGCCATCCCTACATGGTATAGGGAAAATGACTTTTGTAACTATAATCGTGTCAAGGGACATGACACGGATAATTGCAAGACCCTAAAAACATTGTTCAAGACATGTTAGACAAAGGGGACCTTGTTTTGGATAACCCTAATGCACCAGACAACCAAAACATGGATGTCTTTAGGAAACCATTTCTTAACCATCCCCTAAGTTAGAACAATGTTCAGACCATGGTCGATAACCCTCAAGAACGTAACATATGCATGGTCAACATAGTATCTCCTTTCATTCCTATCTAACCTCTCCCATAATCTGAAGAGGCTAGTCAACCCATTTCTCCACCACAGGTAGAAGAGCCTATTTTACCCATACCACCCCCACATAATGAAGAGCTCCCTTTGCCTCACCCTCTTCCTCATGTGGATAAACCTGTTTCACCTGTATCACCCTCACGACATCAAGCACCTCCTCTACCCATTCTTCTACCTCATGAGGATCTCGCATTACCTGTTCCTCTTGCCCCCACCTTCCCTCTTCTTCTACCATTGGAAGAATTTACCATTCATACCCCATGCCCTCATGTAGAAGGGGCCATCATCCCTCTGCTTTACCCTTTAGAGGAGCCTTCCTCTCATATTTTTCCTCCACCAATGGAGGATTGTCCTCCATCCACCCCCCTTTCGCACATAGGAGAGTCTACTTTGACCTCTCCCATATTGGAGGATGTTTTGATGGTACCAATGCCGATGACCCCACCCTTATCCTTCTTATTACCAATGGAGGATCATACTTTCCATGCTTCTAGATCACATGTGGAAGGCATGATCATCATTGCACTCTATCCGCTTGAAGAGCCAAACTCTCCAATCCCTTCTTTGCTGAGAGAAGAACTCACCACCTCACCCACTTCAGTTGAGGAAGATTCGGTGATGGTTCTCTCTCACCTTTGGCCTGAGATTACTATGTCCAACATGTTTCCACTCTCACAATCACCCAAATCCTCTAAAGGACTAACTGTAAGGCCTCGCGTGACATCATCTAAACCCTTCTCTCGATTGGTAGAAAACTTAGGATTCCTCCATTTTAGGAACCTAGAGTATTAGGTGTTATGGGAGTAACTTAGGGCTCCTTATCCTACACATCCTACTTCACCTTATAATACCAACCCTTATGCAATGATTTACCCCAAAGTCTTTGACAAGGATCAGGTTTCCACTTCTAAATCATCAAAATCTTAGCCTTTCACATCTGAATCCAAACCCTCACAGGCATCCACCATGCTAAAATAGATTAGATCTCTCGATGTTTACCCTGTATCAAACCTAACTCACCCAAAAGTGAAGTTAGATTTGAACCTCACTCTACATAGTAGTGGTCCTCACACCATACTAAAGGATGATGCTAAACCACATCGGTCTACTCCTCCCCCACCTTCACCATTACCGTCTATCTTGGGTCCACATCCTTCCACTTTAATAGGATTGCTCCCTATTCCAACACCTCACAAAGACAAACTACCTCTATTACTCCCTCTACTCATCAAAAACATCTTTCCTCCAAGAAATTTGACACCTCTCATCAAAAAAGTGCCATCTACGCATGTGGCCACACCACCAACCAAAAAGGTGGTATGAAAAACTCCCCCTACAACTCCTAAATAGAAGTTGTCAACCCCTACTACAAAAATGAGTGCAGACCCATTAGTGGGTTCCTATGCTTCACTGTTACACCAATTTTTGCAGTCTTTTAGCATTGTTCTCCCACCCATTAAGCCATACCAACCTCTTAGATCAAAACCATCTTGGTTCGATGACACTCAAATCTGCTTGTATCATCACACACTTGGGCATGATACTAAGAGTTGCTACGCTCTTAAAGTTGTCATTCACCAATACCTAAAAAAGGACACCCTTCTCATTGAGGATTCTCTTGACCACATTTTTGAAAAACTACCGACACCATCCCATGCCTCCCAAACCTCCTCACTTGAATCGATATCCCAATGCGAGATTATGGTCCCTCTACCACCTTCTCCCATTCTATTCAAAATCAATACTATTAATGTGGCCACCAAGTCCCAAACCCTAAAGGATAAAGGAAAAGATCAGGTTTCTACCCCTTGGACATATCCATTTTCCAAGCCCTCTCCACCACCAAAGCCCAAGATTTCTATCTTGGGCACATCTCAACCAACATCTTCGAGGGCAATTCACGACTCCATGGTAAAACAACTTCACCAAACCCTTGTGAAGATGTCTTTGTATGACCTAATAGAAATCTCTCCACAACATTACCAAGCCTTGATCAAAGCTTTATAGGCAATGGAAGTCCAACTTGAAGACCCCCAACCACTGGCTACTTTAGTCAAATCGTTACCCACCGTTGCCTCCGTCACCTTCAGTGATTTTGAGATTCTTAGCTACAACCTAGAAGATCAGGATCCTGCCCTCTTTATCATAGCTTACATTAATCAAACTCACATTAAGTGGGTTATGATTGATGGATGTGATATCATCAACATCATTTCTACCCATGCATATGATCAACTAGCCCTTTTGAAGAACTACATGTCAAAAACTAATGCAATTCTTTGTTCTTTCAATGATGCCATCGCCACTACCGTTGGCACTATGGTCTTGCATGTTCATGTTGGCCCATGTAAAATTCTAGAACTCTTCTATATCATCAAGGGGGAGTTCCAATATAACATGTTGTTGTGACAACCTTGGATACGTTTCATGACCTGTGTCCCTTCCATGTTGCATTATTGTGTCAAGTTTGAACATGAGGGGTAGGTTCATGTCATTCTTACTGACCCTTCCCCCTTTAAAACATGAAACACCTCCTACCAACCTAATAATTTTCTCATCCCTTTGAAAACATCCACCCAAACACCACCTCTACCTGTGAAAGCTTTGACAAGCTCACAGACACCAGTCACACCTACGCCTACTCCTCAAGTGACCACAAAAGATCCTATGAAAGATACCTTCCAGCACCTTTCACTTGGGGAGTATCATTTGCTTACCCTTGACATGTTCCAAAATCCATAAGAATATGGAAAACTTCATCACCACCCTAACTATGACCATCAAATCAGAATGGTCATCCCATATGGTCCTCCCGATCTCCAAACTAATCTCACCTATGGAGGGCTAGAACGGGCTCCTACTATTGGAAATCCTCTCTCATCACCCTGACTATTCACTTGTAATTTCTCCTTCCTTAGCAAACATATCTTTGCTCACACCTATCTTCATAGGTGTGTGTGGAAGGGTTTTGGCTTTGGGCATTATGAACAAGGTCCCCACTAGCCCATTGAGCCTCCAAATGACAAGGCAATCAAAAATGCCAAGAAACAACATGGCATGGGTTTCAAAGAACCTACAAAACCCTCTAAGATCCCTCACCATGAAACTGTCATAGAGCATTCTCCTCCAACCTTGCCTATTCCCCCACCCTCACCTATGGATTTGGTAGTCTCCATCCCTCCTAGTTTTTTTTTTATAAACACCGTTCACTTAGAACCCCTAACCTATCAACTAGGTGAGGCATCAAGGTCTCTTCCTCTCATTTATCTAGACATGATAGATGATGAATCTTCTAGCATCAACACTGTCCAATGCCTGGATGATGACACCATACTCACCTACATGGGTGCGGATGACTCCTTCATATAATGATCACTTCTTTTGAAAACACAAGTTATGTTAAATGAATCAACTATTAACATTAATCTCCCATCTTCTGATGTTCCTCACATTTTAAAGATTGGTCAATCTTTAGATGCCCAAGAACAAATCAACTATACCACATTCCTTATAGATCATAGCAAAGCCTTTGCTTGGTCTTATAGTGATATGCCCAGTATTGACCCCAACATTGTCATCCACAACATCGTCATGAACTGTGAAGCTAAGCCTATCAGGAGAAAGCTTCATAGGATGCATCCTCACGTCACACTCCTTGTCAAAGAGGAGCTTCAACATCTTCTCTCTGTCTCATTTATCTAACCCATTGATTATCTATAATGGGTGTCAAACATTATCCCTATCACAAAACCAATAGGGGGAGTTTTAATTTGTACTGACTATTGTGACCTCAACCTAACTTGCCCAAAGGATGACTTTATTTTGCCAAACATTGACCAACTTGTTGATCTTACGACTGGTCATGAGATGCTATCCCTCATGGATGGGTTTTTAGGATATAACCAAATCTTGATTGCCCCAGAAGATCAACATAAAACCAGCTTCATCACCCCATGGGGGACATTCTGCTATAGGGTCATACCTTTTGGCCTCAAAAATGCAAGTGTTACATACCAACGTGCCATGAATTATATCTTTCATGATATCCTCCACCAAATCATGGAGGAATATGTGGATGACCTACTAGGGAAATCCAAACTTCACCATGACCACCTAACCATTCTCAAAACAATATTCACTGGCCTATTACAATATAACGTTTGACTCAACCCCAAGAAATGCATCTTTGAGGTTCTCTCAGGGAAGCTTTTGGGTTTCATCATTTCTCTCCATGGCATTGAGGTAGATCTAGATAAGATTCAGGCCATACTCAAGATGCCCCCACCAACTAACCTAGAAAAACTTTGCAGCCTACAAGGGAAGTTTCAATCTATTCATCATTTCATCTCACAGCTATCTAACCAATGCCAACCCTTCCATCACCTCCTCAAGAAGGAAGTCTCCTTTAATTGGAATAAGGATTGCCAAGAGATTATTAAGGCTCTTAAATGATATCTTGTCTCTCCACCAGTCCTTATTCCACCTAAAGATGACCAACCCTTCTATCTTTACATTTCAACAATAGATCATTCCTTAGGTGCCATGATTGTGCATCGAGATGAACAACATCGTGAGTGGGCAGTTTATTATATAAGCTGAATGCTCATTGACTATGAAACTTGGTATACTCATACTGAAAAAATTTACTTGGAATTACTCTTTAATACCTCCAAACTCTGCTACTATCTCCTTAACCACAAGACTTACATCATCACCCACACCAACCCTCTCAAATACATGCATTCCAAGCCATACCAAAACCAATGTATGGCTCATTGGCTTATGCTTCTCACTGAGTTTTATTTGGAATTCATTCAACAAAAGTCTATAAAGGGGTAAATGATCGCTGACCAACTAGCAGATGCCCCTTTACCTGATAACCAACCCTCTAACTGTGAATTTCCCAATGAGTATATCACCATGCTATCCACCGATGACATCCCCTATCAAATGATAATGTTCTTTGATGGATCTAAATGTCAACTCAGTGGGGGTGTGGGAGTCATTCTCATCCCTCATGAGGGTGAGTCCATGCCTCTATCCTTCAAACTCAACTTCAAATGCACCAATAACATGGCTGAGTATGAAGCCTTAATTTTGGGGCTTCAAACAACCATTTTCTTGGGCATTAAGACAATCAATATCTTTGGTGACTCACAACTAGTCATTAATCAGATTAATGGTTCATATCTTTATAAAAATAAAGTTTTGCAATGATATAAACACCGTGTTGACACATTGTTAGGGTCTTTTGACCGTTATCTCTTACAAACTATTCCTCGCTCTATGAATAAGTTTGTCGACACAATGGCCTCTCTCACCTCACACATCCCATCTTCATCTACTTCCTCAAGAATATATGTCATGGCACACCATTTGGCATTGCCCTCATATATCTCAACTGACATCAACTTTATTGGCAATATTGACTCTAGTCCACATGATGTTTGGTATAAACAACTTGTTGACTACTTGACTTATTCTATCATTCCTCTTGACCTCTCTAGCAATGGACAGGGGGATTTTATCAAGAGTATTACTCGATACACCATGCTAGGGGGTCTTATCTACAAATGAGGTTTTGATGGCCTCCTTCTTTGATGCCTAACCACCACTGAGACATCTCATGCCATCAAATAAGTCCATGATGGGATTTGTGGAGGACATTTCAGTGGTAACTCAGTTGCAAAGTGCATCCTCTGCCTAGGCTATTATTGGTCCACTCTTTACCAAGACTATAGTCACTATGTTTGGCATTATATCAAATTCTAGCAACATGCTAACCTACTTCACATCCCTAGCCATGCTTTATAAGTTGCTAAGGATTTATAGCCCTTTTCACAATGGGGCTTAAATCTAATTGGTGAGATTAACCCTCATTCATCTGTCTGACATCAATCGATTATCATAGTGATTAAATATTTCACTAAATGGGTGGAAGTTGTTCCCCTCAACTCCACTAAAGCCAACAAAATCATTGACTTCAATAACCACCACATCATCTGTCATTTTGGTGTACCTCACAAGATAATAATTGATAATGGCAAATCTTTCAAAAAAAAAATCATCCAAAAGCTTTGTGACACTTTTGGCATCAAACTCAGCTTCTCCTCACCTTACTATCCATAAGAAAATGGATAGGTAGAAGCTTCTAACAAAATCCTAACTAAAATCCTAATGAAGGTGGTCAACAACACTGAAAGGGATTGGCACACTCACATTCCCTTCACTTTGTGGGCCTACTACACTAGCATCCAAACCCCTACGGGTGCTACACCTTTCTTCTTAGTGTATGGAACCAAGGCCATCTTACCTCTTGAAGTAAAAATACCTTCTCTTTGCATCTCCTTACATGACATACTCTCTAAAGATGACTTTCATCAAGATCAATTAACACAACTTGAGTTACTCGACGAACGTCATCTTGCTGCTCTTAATCATCTTCATATCTACCAAGATCGCATCAAACATGCCTAGACCAAAAATCTAAAAGAGTGAGATTTCAAAATTAGAGATCTCATCCTTAAACAAAACCAACATATGACCAAAATGGAAAGAAGCAAACGAGGCAAGTTTGCTCCTAATTGGCTCGGTCCTTATATAATAATGCATAAGTATGGATCAGGCACTTATCATCTATCTTCTCTTGAAGGCCGGCTAGAACCTAAGCCCCTTAATGCCTTACATATGTGACCATTCTATTGTTAACCAAGTGATCATTCACTTGATGTTTAACTTGAGCTCATCCCTTGAGCAACCCCCGTCATCCTCATTCCTATTCCTTTCAACCCTTTTTCCCTACAAAAATTAGTTAACCCTTTTTTAAGCATTAATGCTTTGTCCTAATAAAAGGGAAACCCATAAACCTCTATAGTCTAGTCCATGACTAAAAGTTTAGTTAACAAAAAAACATAAAATTGGGATGCCTAAAAAAATATTAAAAGGTCATAAACTATAAATGTAGACTACTCCCTCGAAGGACAGCTACATTATTTCTGTAATTAATAAACTGCTCCCTTGAAGGATAGCTATTTAAATAAATCAAAACATACAAATCAAAGTATAAACCACTCCCTTGAAGGATGGCTATTCCCAAATTTTTCTACAAAAATAGCACCCTCTCAGAAGCTCTCTTCATCGATCATCTTCACATGACCACAAAACAAAAACAACATCCCCAAGTAGACTTCCCGCATTGATAAGTCTCCCAAAAAATAAAACTAAGTCATGGACTTGCCTATAGTCATTCTCAGGGTCACCTATAAAAGGGTAAAAGTTATCCCTACTAAAAAGGGTTACGCTATCCTCACATATCACATAATCACACTTATTACCCCAAAATACCCAAGGGATTTTGAGCTCACTTAACATCAAGTGATTAGGGTACTTCTCCAACAAAAACTAGTGGCCAATGACGTAATGCATGAAAGGGGATTTTGTTTGCAAAAACCCTATCTATGTTATCATTATGGTCCTTTTCAATGAAATAATAATGCACCTTTCACTTCTTACACACCTTCATCACATGCTAGTTTATCTTTTCTAAAACATAGGTCTTCTCTAAAACTACCTAAAATCATGACCAAACAACCAGCCCTGACAATGTAAAAGTCACCTTAGACTTCTCATGGGGCACATTGGATATCACATACATCTCCCTAACCACAACAAACAACACTCGAGATCACTTATATCTTAGCCTGACTCAACAAATGACCTTGGAGATCATGACTATCTCTTCAGACCATGACCACTTTTGAGACAACTTTGCCTTGGTTGTTTTGATTGCATATGCTACCTCATGAATAGTTAGAAAATTGTATGCACCCCTCACACCTATTTTTAGATCATGACCAAGTTGATCCTCAATATCTATAACATGTTTGTGTTTTCTAGGAGCACTTCCTAGCCTAGATACTTGGAACATGATGCCCATTAGAGCTATAGCTTTGATCGATCTAACCCAATCAGCTACCACTAATAAGCTGGGGACTAGTTACTTTGATTTTATTCCTTCTCGACCATTGGAGCTATAGCTTTGATCGATCTAACCTAATCATCTACCATTAATAAGCTGGGGATTGGTTACTTTGATTTTAGTCCTCTTCAACCATTGGAGCTACAGCTTTGATCGTTTTAACCCAATCAACTACCACTAATAAGCTGGGGACCAATTACTTCAATTTTAGTCCTCCTCCACCTTTCCTACAATAATTTGACCTACCTATCAAGTGAAGTGGTATACGTGTAATCTCAACTATTGCAGTGTTCACACTCCAACCTCACCCTATCCATCTACTACCTATCAAATCGACACCCAATTTTGGATTACCTTCTCTCAATTCCTGCTTTGAGGGGGAATACCTCATCCCATACTTGGGGCAACCTACATCTATTTTTGTCTTGTAGTTCATCCAAACAAACAACAAGACAAAAAGGGGAAAATTTAGACACCAATATCATGTCAACCCCCCTTGGTCCCATTCTAAACGTTAACACTCCTAACCCACACTTGCACACCTTATTAATTTAAAAACTACTTATTTTAAATTAATTACCTCACCTTGGACACCTCACCTAAGCACCTCACCCTAAGACCATTTCTTAGCCTATGAGTTAACACTAGGCCCTCCAAACCCTAACTACCCATGACCTATTCTCACCCCATCTTAACTCCCTAACTAATTCATGTGCCTCATAAGCCCTTGTTTTGACCATTCTCCAACAAAAAAGGCACTTGGTAGGTGGAGAAATGGGCAAAGAGCTAAAAATAACCCTTTTACGTATTTTCTCTCTACCGATGTCAGTCAACCCATGGTTGACATCGGTAGTTCTACGATGATGCCATTAGGATCACTAATGCTAGTGGGATCACCAACGTCGATTACATAAGCCAAGCTCTAACATTGAGCTAATCTTACCTTTTCACACATTGACATGAACACTCTGAGATTTCAAGCACCAAAACTCAACTATTATTCTCTTGGCTATCGAAGCTCTACACAAATCATTCCAAAGACTAGATTGAAAGATTATATGATGACCTCGAGCTACTAGATTAAAGTAATCCATGTTCACTTCATTAGCTGACAACACTGATCACATAGCCGCAACGAGAATCACTATTCTGACACCTCTAGTTCTTCACCTTAAAATCTAAGTACTCTAGTTTTCATTTCAATGTTTTAGAATATATTATCAATTAGTTTTCATTAATATTTCTAAATACTATCAAGAGGCCTGACTTCTTCCATGGAGGGGCTGAAATGCCTTCCCCTTGTTCTCACCCCCTTTTCACACCAATCCTCTACCTATACCCTTCCTCAGACCTCATTCACCTTCCTACAACCTTGCACCAACCTCTAAACTTCCAGAAGCCCCTCTATCTATTGCAAAAATAATCTAAAAGCCATCCAAGGCTGACAACCCTGACTGACATTGGCAGACCAACTGACGTCAGCACCTTCAGCCAGACTGACATTGGTAACCCAACCAATGTCAGCACCATTTACCCGACTGACCTCGATAGACCCACTGACGTCGGTAACTGTGTTTCAAACCAGCAAACTAGAAAGCCATCCAAACAACCCATCTAGACCAAATAGAACCTTCAACCAACCTTTTGTAGCATTCTGAGATACATAGACTGCAAGGAATAGGTACACACCATCTACTTTTCTATTTATTTCATCATTTATCATTTCTTTTTTACAATACTTTTATCTTTAAATAGTGTATTGTCATCCCTTAAGGAGCTTCACACTTCTAAGATCGAGCGCGTAGCTTGGTAGTCCACCATAGCCTCTTCTAACATCTTTCTTGTTTAAGTTTCATTCTTACTACAGGTGTTTCCTCCATAGCCAAAGAGGAGCTCCCACAAGGCTTAGATAAGGTGTGCACTAAATCTAGGTAACATCAAACCCATAACCTCTTAACCTTAGTTTCTTTCTCATTTAAATGTAATTAGTGAAAATCTAGAGAAACATTATGGCATGCCCGGTGGGACACTTGGAGTTTTTCATTTGAATGTAATTAGTGAAAATCCTTTCGACTGCTTACCAACCATCAATTGCCTAACACATAAGGAAGATAAATGTGCCAAATATTTATAATAGAATTGTTTCTAAATGGAGAGTTTCATGTCTTCCATATATCTAATAATGAAAGAGAGAATACCTAAGTGGTCTAAAACTTTTATAAAATCACACTCTAAACATTAGAAGTAAAGGGAAAACTAATCAACAAATAGGCTATGGTTTCATTATTAATTTCACACAATGGGCATCTATTCATAATAATCACACCCCTTTTTAAAGATTATATATGGTCAATATTTTATTTTATACAAATGACCACAAGAAGAAGTTGATATTTGGTATTAGGTATATATCCCACAACTTTCCCCATGGAATGTCCCCAAGAGGATTATTAGATATCACTCTATACCTTTTCTTCACACTATACTCACCATCAAAGGATTCCCTCCAAGCTAACTCATCATCTTTCATGATATTATGGATATGAAAAGATCTAAGCAAGACATTAATATCTTCTATGATAACAATATCTTCTACTCATACTACTTCACTCCTCAATTATTTCTTGTAATCACCTAAAAATGACCATTCATTCCGTAGATGTCCACTTGAGGTCACTTTACCCTTAATATATCACTTGTCCCATCTTAGGGGCCCTTTTAATCCACTTTTAGTCACATGGTAGCTACAAATAGTACGCAAGCTTATAAAACACCACATGAGACTGTCATGTCCCCTTTTTCATGGACATTGACAGGCTTGATGATTAGCTTATTGTGTGACCTTCGTAGGCTAATATGATGGATAGAGGGTCATAATGGAGCTTGGCTTGACTTTGATTCACAGAATTTCTACATTTGGTTTTCATTCAAGGTATTTCAGATGCATTGAGCCTGAGCTCCTACTTTTTAGGGATATTTGATATGCAGTGGAGCACCTTTATTTTGGTATGGTCATGTGCAGAATCACTCCCTGATTCACCTGCTTCGATCGGTTTGAGGATCTGACGTATATTGAGGGAGATATTAATATTTGATTGATTTAATCAAATATTAATTATTTGGTCTCATTAATAATTAATTATTTGCTCTAATTTTAAATTAGAAACCCTAATGCTAATTTAAGAAAACCCTAATTAGGGCAAGCATATCTTTTGAGGGTATAAGGGTTTCACATGGAGGCCATTATGGATTATGCATTGATTATTGATATTGATTTTGAGAATTTCTTCTGTGAAGATTGAGCCAAGGGTTCAAGGATTCCATTTGCTTTGGAGAACATTCCCTCTTCAGTGTGTGCAATTAAGAGGCTGTGGAATATCAGCTGATCTATTGCCAAAGTGAGAGATAGCTTCATCCAAAAGTTATCACAGAATTTACAGGGTTGAGAGATAACTTCACACAGAAGTTATTACAGATATTCCAGGTATTTATTTATTTATGTTTTGATTCAAATAAGCTATACAGATAGAGATATTCTGTATTAGAGTCATATATTTTAGATCAGGGGTTGAAAATAGGGAAGTTGTGCTTAATTTGTGGCCGTACAGAATCTGTACAGGTTTGTACAGATCAGTGCAGGAACCGACCTCGGCAGACAGAGGGTTTTCAGTGGCCGACATCGGTCGACTGAAGATCGATGATGGCAGTATTACCGATGACGGCTATCGACGACGGTAGTATTACCGACGACGGCTATCGACAATGGCAGTATTACCGATGACGACAGTATTAGCTACCGACAGTGGCAGTATTATCGACGACGGTGACTGTGTTTTTACACAGCAACCCGAGACCTTCCAAAATTCAATTTGCACTTCCAGATTTTGCAAAGCCAGGGTTTTTCAAGACTGTATTTTATATTTATATGCATATTAGAGGACTACAATTGTAATAATTTAGAAGGACAAGTGATACAATCTGTAATTTGTTATTAAGAGACTATATTATTGTGATCTTTCTGAATTTATTCAACAGCGATTATATCTTGGTTCAAATTTTTTGTGTTGCTATATTTCCTATTTGGAGGGGATATTACAGTGGTATCAGAGCTAAATTCTTGCCATCCTATTGGACACATCAGAACTAATGTCTTGCCATCGTGTTGGGTAGTTCCAGGTTTAATTCGATTATCAGTATGGCTCTAAGAGGGGTCAAAGATTTGGAAGAGAGCATGCATAATGCAAAGAAGAAATTAGATCATCCATTTCAGCAAGCAGATGACACTCTAAAAATTTTGGAGGAGTTGGACACTTATTTAGGCAAGGTTGAGCATTCAAATACTTATGAGATGCAAACAGCGTTATTTCCAGCATTTGATTCGTTGGTGAAGCCCCGATTATTGAGACATCATGATGAGGTGGTAAGACTTGCAGCTCTCTCTTGCATTAGTGAAATGATGAGGATCATAGCTGGCTTTGATTTTCATGATGATCAGATTATGAGAGAGGTACTTTATGCCATGGTAAAAAGCTTCGAAAAGTTGGATAACATTAGAGACCCTCATTTCTCAAGGAGGGCAAGATTACTTGAAACATTTGCAAGGTATGGATTTGAAAACATTATGATGTTAGTAGGTTGTATTGGTGAAATTCGCATGATGTTTAAAATATTTTGGAATATTTTAGATGAGTTTCATTCTAGCAATATATTGGCATCAATGCACTCTATTATGTTCACAATCTTGTTTGAGGAGGAGGATAAAATTTCCAAACTCTTGGCAGAAGATTTATGGTATGTCTGGACAAAAGGGAGAAATGTCTCACCTAGAGCTTGTATGTGGTTAAAGAATCTAATTAATAGGCCCAAGGATCGTAGTGCTTTCCCTATGACATGTAGCCACTTGCATGATGAGTTTGACAGTCATGCTGATCCAGTATAGGGAGATATTAACACATCTTCAGGTAATGATTTATCTGCATTATCTTCACAGGAAGGAGTAGTTGAGGATGTTGTGGATGAGCTTTGTCTTAAGGTGAGTCTATCTCAGGAGTTAGACAGTGAGGATGAGTCTGATGCTTGCATTCAGAGTGTGGAGGTGTACTCAGATGTTAGTACACTGAGTGTGGATGATGGGTATGTTGCTATAGCTACTTATGAGGAGCATGTGGTTGAGGCTCACACACATATTCAGGACTTGGGAGTACCTGATTCTGAGGAGTTTGGGATACCAGTGGAGTCGAGTCTCCATATTGATTCTTCTCACACATTTGATAGTATGGTACAGTTGGTTATGCCACCATTACAGAGGGATCAGTTATGGGATGGATTAACACCATCTTTTGTAGATGGGATTTGCAGTTGCCAAGTACACAATCTACATTATCGACACATCCAGGGCAGTTGTGATTTCAGAGATTGGTTGAGTTGTATTCGCCAATTTGATTATGGGTTCCTCTTTGTTCTACTTCTGTTGATGTTACAGGTACTTACATTAATTCACAGTAGTGCAGAGCATAACTACATTTGGGATCCAGGTGGATCGAGTAGTTCATTGTTCCGAGATTGCTTGGGGACAAGAAATTTTTGGAGGGGCGGATTGTCATGTCCCCTTTTTCATGGACATTGACAGGCTTGATGATTAGCTTATTATGTGACCTTCGTAGGCTAATATGATGGATAGAGGGTCATAATGGAGCTTGGCTTGACTTTGATTCACAGAATTTCTACATTTGGTTTTCATTTAGGGTATTTCAGATGCATTGAGCCTGAGCTCCTACTTTTTAGGGATATTTGATATGCAGTGGAGCACCTTTATTTTGGTATGGTCATGTGCAGAATCACTCCCTGATTCACCTGCTTCGATCGGTTTGAGGATCTGACGTATATTGAGGGAGATATTAATATTTGATTGATTTAATCAAATATTAATTATTTGGTCTCATTAATAATTAATTATTTGCTCTAATTTTAAATTATAAACCCTAATGCTAATTTAAGAAAACCCTAATTTGGGCAAGCATATCTTTTGAGGGTATAAGGGTTTCACATGGAGGCCATTATGGATTATGCATTGATTATTGATATTGATTTTGAGAATTTCTTCTGTGAAGACTGAGCCAAGGGTTCAAGGATTCCATTTGCTTTGGAGAACATTCCCTCTTCAGTGTGTGCAATTAAGAGGCTATGGAATATCAGCTGATCTATTGCCAAAGTGAGAGATAGCTTCATCCAGAAGTTATCACAGAATTTACAGGGTTGAGAGATAACTTCACACAGAAGTTATTACAGATATTCCAGGTATTTATTTATTTATGTTTTGATTCAAATAAGCTATACAGATAGAGATATTATGTATTAGAGTCATATATTTTAGATCAGGGGTTGAAAACAGGGAAGTTGTGCTTAATTTGTGGTTGTACAAAATCCGTATAGGTTCGTACAGATCAGTGCAGGAACCGACCTCGGCAGACAGAGGGTTTTCAGTGGCTGACATCGGTCGACTGAAGACTGATGACGGCAGTATTACCGATGACGGCAGTATTACTGACGATGGCTATCGATGATGGTAGTATTACCGACGATGGCAGTATTAGCTACCGACAGCGGCAGTATTACCGACGACGATGACTGTGTTTTTACACAGCAACCCGAGACCTTCCAGAATTCAATTTGCACTTCCAGATTTTGCAAAGCCAGGGTTTTTCAAGACTGTATTTCATATTTATATGCATATTAGAGGACTGCAATTGTAATAATTTAGAAGGACAAGTGATACAATCTGTAATTTGTTATTAAGAGACTATATTATTGTGATCTTTCTGAATTTATTCAACAGCGATTATATCTTGGTTCAAATTTTTTGTGTTGCTATATTTCCTATTTGGAGGGGATATTACAGAGACCCATAATGGTTTAATTCATTAGTGATTTAGATCATTACACCCTCTAAAAAGGTAATTTACATCTTCCCAATAGGATTAGGGTCAGCCTAGACCTATTCTTAAGTCACCCTCCCAAGTCATTTTAATAAGAACACTATATAAACATTACTCTCACAATCTTACACCCTAGGTGGACATCATCATAAAAAATCACACAAAAGTACCACTTCACATTGAGGTAAAGATCTTAATTCTTCTAATATTATATTGGCTTAGCCCATACATTCAATAATCCATCCCTAGCATAGGTATTCATATCTCAAGTCACCTCTAAGGCATCCTTTCATGCATTTACACTCAAGAATTCTAACATTAAATTGCACTTACACCAATAACTTACATGGGATAACTATATCGGGCTTGATCCTCCTCAAAGTATTAGAATGTATGTAGTGTGCCCATATAGGGGTTTGGATCACACATCTAACACTTTAGACCCAATAACACCTTTATTTCATAGTTGTTCATTCAAACACTTACAAGCATGAAAACCTAGGGTTATTAGAGGAAAATAGAGATAAAATAAAAATTATTAATCACATAAATATAAAATTTAGACTAGATCTAGAATTGAACTTGATCTACAAAACCCAGAAATCATTTAGATACTAAAGTATGACACTACTGACAATATAAGGACACTACCTACACATTTATAATAATAAAGCTAATGTCTAATTATGAAACTACTGTATAGGAGGGTTTTTGACATGAGGATCCTATTTGTGACACTCAAGCTAGCTTCTACCTCATTTTATAGCCTCTAGATCATTCATCTCAATCATTTTCTAATTTATTACTTGCAATATTTATTATTATTTTTAAAAAGGTCAAAGCTAGCCAATTTTATAATAACTTAGTGGCTATATTTATTTCACATTATTACCCTAATTTAGTCTATTCATATCTTAACAAACACATTATTTACATTCACTAATTCCTAAAAGGTTAAAAAAATTGGTGATACTGACTTACTTCAAACATTAATCAAACCCTAACCCTAGATAATCCTAGGGTTTACATTTACAACATCCAGATTTTAGATCCATACATTTTCTAATTTTATTTGATATAATCATGATAATAATGATAAAATAAGTGTATCAATTTTTGTTTCAAAGTTCAATACTTTCAACTGAATGCATGTTCCCTTTAATTTAGAATGATCTTAGAAAAGACATAAACATATGTATAGATGATGCTTTATATCAATTGAACTGTATGTCATATTGCATTCTATCTCTAGCATGTTATTATTATCTTATGTATAATTCAATTAAGAAACAAATTCTTACATACATAGAGGATTTATTACATAAGCTAACAACTAGGTTTCAAGTTTTAATGTCATATCTTATGCATGAGAAAGAATATCTGTCTCCTTCACATCTCCATAAGGGTGATAGTTACTTTCCCTCTAACTAGGTTCACGATATCACTCCTTCATGAGATGAATTAGCATATACCAATGTCACTAATCCCCATACATATTGGATTCACACCTCTTCTCTATAAAATGTGTGCCTACATGTTTAATCAAAAGCAACTAGGGCTTGAAATTATGAGACTCTAAGGGATCAAATTATTAGTATGTGCAATCTAATATAAGATTTACAAAATCAAAATTAGTTATTAAGTGAATAGGTCACATTATTGGAAAATCACATTACATGTACACAATATTTATAATATGCTATCGTAAACCATGTATATGCATCTACACTGAGAAAAGTTATGCTTGACACTCTTCCATATCCAAATCATAAATGACAATAGAGTACATCAACAATTACTAATATAAAAATAATTTTAAACATCAAATAAGAGTTTGAGTGAGGTACTAAGGTAAATGATTAAATATAAGCTGATTAACCTACCCTCTCTACACCCAGTGAGGAGATCCAAATATTAATGTGTATATCATAGAATACATGGGCACCAAACTAATTCATGTTTAGCATTGAAAAAGAAAATATAATAGATAATGAATATTAATGAATCACACATTAACACATCATCCAAAAAATATATAATGACACAAAAAAATTCAAAAAGGGTCAAATTTAGAAATAGTACAAAAATGGCTACCAAAGCATAACTTAGAATAATAAAAAGTTCATAAAGCACAATCAGAGAAATAAATAATACAACAAGCACAAGTAAAGCAACTAAAATATGCAAACCTACTTCTCCAAAATGAGACTCAACTTTTAAATCATTATGGGTTTTTCAAAAAATATCTATAATATTTTGATTATCACAGTCAAGGTTTGGGAAAGAATGGTTAAGGCATCGCTTCTCCTATTCTAGAAATTGATAATGTTGGTCAATATAATTTGGGATCTTTTAAACATTATAAGACACATCATTTATAGATGCAGTTTATCAAGTCATAATATCTAGATACATTGGAAACATTACAAAAATATCTTTAACTTAAGTTGCAAAGTCAAAATCATGCTAAGCCAACAAGCATTCTCTAAAAAGGCTTTATAGAAAAAGAGCCTCTATAGCACCATATGCCTATAATATGCATATTTTCAAAGAGAAAAACACAATCAATATTACAAATCAAAATTTAAAAATGTCAACTCCATAGTATGAGGCAACTCCCTCTAGAATTCTCATTTATTATGATTTAGATGATGAACAATACCTAAATTCATACTATAATATAATTTAACCCAACATAATAATGACACTACATGAGATATTACCATTCCTATTTTTGACATAGGCCACAATGATAATGAGTCTCCCATGAGACTCATCAATTAGTATGGCTTTTCTCTTCTTGTATATAATTTCCCTCTTTTTTTATCCTTGTAATGAGACTCACTATCATTGTGGCCTATGTCAAAAATACAAAAATAATACATGTCAAAAACACAAAAAACATTCAAATAATTACTCAAAAAATACAAAATTTATAGATTGTATGCATTTCTATGTTTACATTTATTATATTTTTCAGATACTACATATTATGGCCATCTTAGTATAGCCAATTTTATCATACATACATGATTCACTTATTCTTGTCGAGTGCTTATAGATTGTTATAGGACTCAGGTCTACTACATTGATCCAAACTTACTATTATCTACCCATTGGGATAATATAAACTTATACATGGGTCTTCACTTAACACATTCAACCATTTCAGGGCATCCTATACATAGTTTTTATTACCAATGTTTATCCCTCTATATTCTACATCCTAGCTTTCGAATTATTATATATTAATATTAATCATTGCTACTCTTACTAGATTTTTTGCTAACTATTACTATTTTAGCTCAGCATATGTACATCCTATCTCTTATACATTTGTATTCCATATTCATGCATCCTATCATTTATAACTTACCTAGTTTATATTTAATTGTTTTTATTTTCTTCTTTTATTTGAAGGCATTTGAATATGCCATTGTTATTTATCTCTACTCCACTTCTATTCATAGTATGTATGCTTTGGACATGTGCCCATGTCCTTGTGTGTGCCTTTCATAATTGTTTATGCATGAATTTGAACATGTCCTTCTATGTGTATCTAATCCAACTTGATTTTTTCTTGCATATGTGGACTTTTGAATATGTCCTTGTATGTCTTATTTTCTCAAACTTAGTGATGTATGCACATGTACCTTGTATTGTGGCCCCTTAGCCTACTTAATTTGCCTCTATGTTTTGTATGTATTATTTCTTGTATGCATAATGGCCATGGAACTTGTATTTACTTATTTTACACACCATTTTTCAATGCCATGAGGGACTATGCATCTACCCTTCCTACTTGGGTTTTGTGATGGACATCATGCCCCATCCCTCTAGGTATTTACTTAGTTTTACTTAGATTTGTTGTTACATGTATTTATTACATCTATCCTAACATCCTTGTGAATTTTAGACATGTAATAAATCTTAAATTACATACGTATTCTCATATTATCTTACATTTGAATGTTATGTATGCACATTATATTAGATTATCATGCAATTATCATTTATGATCCGACTAGCACACATTTTGTATATCTTTTTATTTTGAGGATAGTTTTTGCACAGGTCAAAAATTACCCTCAAAAGAGGGGGAATTCATATGTGTTTATCAAATATATCATGCTCCTATATTTCACTCATAGTACATTTTTATCACATAGACTCAATTATAGAAAATCAAACACAAGTAGACATAGTGGGAAAATTTAAACCTAAGAATTAGTATAGTTACACATAATTTAGACTAGAATGACACTAGCACCCAAATTGGGACACTAACATGACATGGAACTAATATCTAAGATATAGCACTACTATCTAGTAGTCTTAGTTTCAAAACAACCTAGATTGGCTAGAATAGTACATCAAGTACAATACAAGTTTGCATAGATTTAGTTTTAGATTTCTCAGTTATACTCAGTTTTGTTCATATTAATACTAATTCAACTTAGATTCATATCAGTTTTCTCAGATTGGTGGCATCATGTATGACATGATCATTTCCATATTTAGTTCAAATACCTAGGTATAGTTTATTACAACTTAGTCTAGAATCTATATACTCAAATATTAGATTTGGGGGCATGTGTATGGCACATTATTTTTGTATACTTAGTTACATACTATTTAATCATATGTAATAACAAATTAAATATCATTATCTAAATTATACAAACTCTACATAATATTACACCTTTCACACTAGTTTTATGCCTTACTCCATCTACAATGGTTGGCATTCCTAAGTGGCTTGGAACTACTTAATGTACTTAAGTGGATGTAAAGCTAACATAAATAATTAGATATACTTAGTTAGACATTTAAAATATAGTTTTAGATACATATAATAAACATGAGTGGTAAGTTATGGAGTTATATCCTACTTTAGTTCTTTATCCACCCACATGAGAGGGTTGGACACACTATCAATCCAATCCATCATATTCACAAGTCATGATCCACCAAGTAGGGGTGGGAAATGATGGAATCAAAACTAGATTAAATTATTGAGCCACCCACAAATGAATATTAAGAAAGACATTAACTCATTCTAATTTATTCATTGATTCATCATTATATGCATGCACACACAGAGGTTATCACCATGTTCATGCATTAGTTCATGTACCTAGTGAGGTGTATTCATTCATTTCTTCTTTCCTAACTCTTTACTTAGTTTTAATTCTTTACTATATATATATATATATGTATATATATATGTATATATATATATATGTATGTATATATATATGTATATATATATATATGTATATATATATGTATATATATATATATGTATATATATATATATATATGTATATATATATATATATACATATATATATATATATACATATATATATATATATATATATATATATATATATACATATATATATATATATATATATATACATACATATATATATATACATATATATATATATATATATACATACATATATATATACATACATATATATACATATATATATATATATATATATATGTCTATATATATATATATATATATATATATATATATATATATATATATTGTAAGTAAGGATTTATTTATGCATGTTTAACTTTTAGGACATGAATTGGATTATGATTTACATACTCAAACCGAAATTCACATACTCATATTCAACTTCATGGGCTTCACTTCCTATGTAAGTACAAGTATGTTTCTTTTTATTTTATCCTATTAATTTGACTTTATTTTATTTATATAATAAATGGGGGCCAAATTTAATCACCTAAAATGACCATTCATGCCTTGGATGTCCACTTGAGGTCACTTTACCCTTAGTATCACACTTAACCCATCTTAGGGGCCCTTTTGATCCACTTTTAGTCACATGGTAGCTTTAAATAAGACCCAAGCCTATAAAACACCACTTGATACCTATAATGGTGTAATTCATTAGTTATTTAGATCCCTCCACCCTCCAAAATTGTAATTTACATATTTACAAGAGGATTAGGGTTGGCTTAGACCTATTCCTAAGTCACCCTCCCAAGTCATTTTTATGAGAACACTATATAAACACTACTCTCACACTCTTACACCCTAGGTATACATTATCACAAAGAATCACACAAAAGTAACACTTCACATTAAAGGAATGGTCTTAATTCTTCCAATATTATATTAAATCAACCCATATATTCAATAACCCATCCTTAAAATAGGTATTCATATCTCAATTGGCCTCCATTGCATCCTCTAATTCATTCACACTTAGGCATTATATTATTAACTTATACTTTCACGTTCACCAAACACTTAGGTAGGAGAAGTACATCGATCTTGATCCCTCCTCAGAGTATTCATATATAGTCAGCATGACCACATAGGGGTATGGATCACATATCTAGCACATCAGAACCACTAACCCCTTTTTATCATGGTGCTCATTGAAACCCTTAAAAGTATGAAAACCTAGGGTTTTTAGAGGAAAAAAAAGATACATGAAAAAGTATTGATCATATAGGCCTAAAACTTGGACTAGATATTGAACATGACCTAATCCACATGATGAAGGACACTACCATTAATATAATGACACTACCACCACATTTCCAATAATGGTACTATTTTCCAAGAGGGTTTTTTACACTTGGATCATTTTTATGACACTCAAACCAATCTCTACCTTAGTTTTTAGCCTCTATATAATCCATCTTAATCATTTCCTAAATAAGTTATTACTTACATTAATTATCACTATTTTTAATAAGGTCAATTCTATAAAAAAATCAATGGATATATTTATTACATATTATTACCCTAATTTAATCTACTCATCTCTTTAAAAAACATATAATTTACATTCACTAAGTCCTAGAAGGTTAAAACATCTACCTTCATGCCTCCATTAACTTTGACATAATCTTAGACTTTTTACCATATTTCTACTTTAAAGTGGCTCAGTCTTGATTCTAGGGTTCAATATTGTTAAGGGGTTGGTCCAAAAATCATGAATCCTCCCAAAACCTAACCTTTTACCCATTTCCTACCTTCCACTTGCAACCATTTAGAATAAAATTTCTATTAGAAACCAAAAACTTACAAGTAATAAATCCATTCAAAATTTGCTCTTCCTCCAAAAAAACATAAGACCTCTCTTGATTCCAATTATTTGTATTAAAAAAATAAACTAATACATTGGGAAATTAAAGAATCACCAAACTAATTGGTATCCAAGATATAGATTCATAAACTTCAATATTCTTAATCCTAAATCCCCATTACTCTTAGAAATGCAGACTCAGCCCTAGGCCACCAAGGAAAATTTATCCATATCTTTTGTATATGACCATAAGAATCTTCTTTGAAATTTTTCTAATTTATCCACTACACCTCTTGGTTATTGAACATAGAAATTATGTACAATAGGAGGCTTTGAAGGTCACTCTATATTAGATTAAGTTTATTGTCATAGTATAATGGCTTGCCTTTCTAGCCAACCAACTTATTCTTAAATCTCTCCAATAATAGATTCCACTCCAATAGTGAAATTTTCCTATTATAGATTTACATGCCAAGGTAAATTAAAGGGATTTATTTTATTTTATAGCCTAAAATTTTAGCTATCCTATTCTATCTCACCAACGGGTTATTAAAGAAATAAATAGATATTTTATCAAAATTAATTTTTCACTTTGAGGCTACTTCATAGCTCTTGATGAATTTTTTCAGCACCTTGGATTCCCTAACAAAAGAATATAATAATGATAGTATCATTAACAAATTGTTGATGAAAAGTTATATTAATACCCTTACTAGTTTGAAACCCTTTAAGTCTCCATTTCTGATGGCTACCATTAGATCCCTACTAAGAGACTCTACAATGATTATGAATAGGAAGGGAGATAGTGGGTCACCTTATCTGATCCCTCTCCTAATCCTAAATAAAAATTCAATAACCCTATTTATAAGAACCAAAAAAGTTATATTATAATTACAACTTCTTAATATTTGTCTAATCTTATCTTTAAAACTAAATTGCATCAAGACTCTATCAAAAAAGTTCTAATCCATTCTATCATAAGCTTTATTCATATCCTATTTGACAATCATACCTGATTTCTTACTTATATACATAGATTGGATGGTTTAATGGATGATAGTTATTCCATCCTAAATTTTCCTTTTAGGTAAAAAAACCCCCATGTTGATTAGTAATGATCTTTTCCAACAAAGGTTGTAATCTAATGGATAATACTTTAGTGAAAATATTATATATTGCATTACATAAAATAATAGTCTAAAGATCATAAAAGTTAGATTCTCCCTCCTTTTTATGGATAAGGATTATAATTGTGTTATTGAACTCCCTCAATATTTGTCCATTTTTAAAAAACTAGTAGCAACCTCCTCTAGATCATCCTCAATAACTTACTAGCAGGTTTGGAAAAAAGTGATGGGTTATCCATCAAGCCCTAATGCGTTCTCTTTGTTCAAAATGAATACCACATATTTTACTTCATCTTTATAAATTAGGGCTTTCAATCTTAAATTGTCCTATTGATTTAAAAGTTTAGTAATCTCATGAAATAACTCCTATTCCATCATCACATTGGATCTAGGATTCTTATCAAAGAGACACTTGAAGAAGTTAATACTCTCCTCCTTGATGACTTCCTTATCAGTGATAAAAAAACCCTTATATATTCTTTATCTCCCTAATATGATTGTGCACTATATGTTTAAGGTTTTTCATGTGGATTATTTTTGTATTCTTATCTCCCTCTTTCACCAAATAGCTTTGGATTTTTCCCACCATAATCACTCTTCTATTGTAAATATAGAATGATATTCATAAAGTAGTTTCTTTTCCTTAAGGGACATTGTATTATCATATACATTAACATCCATCTAATTTTACAAATTAGATAACTTGAATCATAGCTATTACTTTTGCTAAAACACATTACAAAAAACTTCCTTATTCCACACTTTTATATTAAATTTGACATTCTTCATTTTAAGAAGTACACAAAACATGGTCAAACCTTATAAATTAATTGACCACCAATCCATGGTTATATATTTTATCTTTGGATGTTTAAAACACATATATTTCATTCTAAAAGGATTTCTTCCTTTTTTTAATTTATCATCAATAATCAATTCCATAATATTATGATTAAAGCCTATACTTTGGAGAGAGTGAAAATAAAAGTCCTTTTGAGGCATCCAATCCAAATTAATTAGAGCTCTATCTAATATATCATGAGTTAAAATTTACCCCAATATTATATTTGTCTATGTGAATGGGGATCCCCTTAAGTCCACCTCGATCATACCATAATATGAGATAAAAGACACTAAGTCATCCATACTATCTGAAAAGGCTTGAACTCCACCTCTCTTTTTTCTAGGACATAGTGGGTTTTTAAATTATCAAACTAAAATCTAAGGAAAATCCTTGCAACTTCTTTTATAATCCCTCAAGTCTTCCCAAATTCTTCTTTGAACAACTAAGGAGTTCGGATCATATACATTCAAAAATTTATATAGCATGACATCCTCCCTATTAGTTAAGATTACTACTAAGTGATACTTATTTTTAAAAGAAATTCCCCATCCAAAAATTTACTATTCCAAAAGGTAATCGAGTCTCCTGAAGAACCAATACAACTCATACATTCTCCTCTGGCCTCCTTCTAAATAAAATGTTAATTTTCTTCAAAGGATTTCTCTTCTATCTTTGATTCTTGATAGGAAAACACAATTGGATTATGGTCTCTTATAAAATCCCTAAATACCCTTTGATTATTATATCTAATAAAGACCCTTATGTTCCAAGAAATAATCTTCAACTTTTACTTTTTATGAAGTGATTTAATTCCTTTAAAAAGATGTGTAATTTTCATTTCATCTATTATTTCTAAATCAACAACCTTCTTGAAATATTCCTTTTTTGGGTTTATTATTTGATGGAGGGAGCCTTTGGAAACCCATTTACCTCATCTTATCATAGTTGTTGAAGAAGAATTGGAAGCTTTTCCTTTTTAAATTTGAGGTTGATAGTTACCTTCTAGCTTCTTACCTTCTATCTTTGGTTTCCTTTGTTCTAGAATCTTTGAAAGATAAGTTTGTTGGATTATATTTTTCATATTATCTATATGAGTTATTCCTATCAAAGTATAATCCTTGAAATATCAAATACATTAAAAATTATTTTCATCTATTGGGGATTGGAAATCCTATACACTATTTGTGTGTCCCATATCTACCTTGTTCTCCATTAGATCCTCTACTAGAATATAATTTTTTAAAGATTCTTGATAAACCAATTAACATATTCCCAAACACACTCTTAAATAGAGATAATAATGTTTTGAGAGATTCACTATCTCATCTCCCTTGTTAAGAGTTTTTATTCCCTTCCCTAGATAATAAATTTGTCTATTCCTTTTGAGGAGATAGCTAAGACTCAGTCCCAAGTGACCTTTCCTTCATATCATTTTATCCATCCTTAATATTTAATGAAATAGTCTGAGATATTTCCTTATATGAAACTGAAAGGGTAGGGTTAGTTCAAAGTTTTTTAGGAGTAACCTAAAGTAGATTATTGGGATTCTTTTTCCCTACTATATTTTTAAGCTTCTTTGGATCCTTATTTTTCTATAATGGTTTATCAAGTTTAGTCTTTGGCCAAGTAAGGTAGAGTTTATTATGTGACACAACATTTTGCATTTGTAGCATAAAAATTAGAATGTTCATATTTAATTATATGATTCCTCTCCCCCTTGTAGGTATGTAAAAATACTAACATTGGTAATTCATGATTAAAAAAAGCATTCACACATAAAACTATAATAAACAAACCCCATTATTACCTTAGTGTCTCCATAAAATGCTATCAAATAACCAAATACTTTAGTTATGTTTATAAATAGATATTCATCCTAAAACTCAACATGGAAACATAGAATATAGACTTATATAGGCATAACATTGATATCCTCCTTATAAAGGTTAAAGTCAGGATGCCACTTCCTTAAGAACAACCTAGAACATCCTAGAAACCAAGGCCCCCTAAAAAAATTTAAGTGTAATAATATGGTTTATTCAATATTATGAGAAATAATCATTGGTAATTGAATAGGGATAGGTATAAGGATACATAGGGTATCTCTCCCCCCTTATATATCCCTATAAATAGTGGAGGCTATTGCCATATATATATATATATATATATATATATATATATATATATATATATATATATATATATATATATATATATATATATATATATATATATATATATTAGATATAAAAACCATAGAGAGTCTAGCCTCCTTATATACATATCCTATAAATTCATACGAGGTGATAAGATAGGGGAATTTGATCTATCACCAAGCACTCTACCCCCTCTAGAGTCTATATATGGTATGGGGTTGAGGTCTTCCCTCAATATATCTCCCCCCTCCCCTTACCAAAATTTGAGTGTAATCCTCTATGATATTCAATATTATGAGAAAGAATCATTGGTAATGGAATATATATTCATATTTCCTTTAGGATTCCATTTGTATAAAAACATCAATATTGGGTCTAGATGCCAACAACTTTCCAACCAGTGCACATTCCATTCTAGATGAATTTCATTGAATCAACGCGGCAGAAACTTTGATAGGAAAACATTTTGATTATTTTACTACCATGAGTGATCCAAAACTTGAAATATTTGGTTGAAAGATAATTCAAAAATAAAAACAACACAATTCAAATAATGTTATCTCTGAAAAGAGATGTTTTATTTATCAAAATTGCAGACCCAAACATATGCTTATCTCTGAGAAGAGATGTCTGATTTCCATTTCAGGTTAAATATTCATTTATACATGTTTTTAAGGTGTGGGGAGGATTTGGAAGGTCACAAATCTTTAGGGAGATGAATTGGTTTGACTTCCATGATTTACAACAATACAAAATTCGAGAAATTACTATTTTTAGAAACTTACTATTTTTAGACTGCACTACTAAAATTGAAATTTGGGACACTTACGTTGGGTTTTAAGGGGTAAAACTTCATAAATCAGATATAAATTCCATCTCATTATTTTCCCCTCATTATTATCTTTCCAATGGTTCAAATGGTGAGTCAATTGGAGTTACGGTGCAAAAGTTATGGCTCCCAGAAGTTCCACCATCAATTGGGGTAGACCCATCACCGAAATTGTCATCTGAATTGTTGTCTGGATTAATGAGTTCCTCCTTAGGTTGAATTTTTTATATTTAAATAATTTTATTTTTAGTTTATAGGCCCAATAAATATTACCTTGAGATGCTCTATTTGAAGCTTCAGGATCCATTGATTCTGACCAGTCCTTCTCACATGGTACATTAGATACCTCACCCAATGGTCCCAATCCAAGGACTTTATAATTGAAGGATGCATGTGAATACTCTCCTATAATTGATAACTATAATTTTCACCATCACCATTATCACTTTCAAAAAAATTATTCAATTTTTTTTTTTCTCGTTCGATCCCTGCTTCCATTGTTTTCTCCATATTCTTTATTGGACTAGAATAAATATGAAAATATTTTTTATTTAAGCCTCTAAGGAGTAAATATATTTTAAAAAATTAATTTAAATTTTAATTTTATGTAAAAATTAATGAATTTAAATTTTTTATTTATAACCTTGGTACTTCAAAATAATGACCCAAGTACTTTTCTACCTTGTGTAACTTGATTTAAAACTATCTTAGAAATCAGGCTAATTTAAAATCTAAACTAGCTAATCATTAAAAATAAGAGTTAAAACTAATTTCATTAAGATATGGAATATTTTATCAATACTTAGATGAGTTTTAAACCTTTTAGAAACCTTTATTGTATTATCAATTCCATATGGCATTTACAAGAACAAATTTACAATGACCCTTCTCACCCTGAAGTCATTTCATAATAGACTTTAAATAAATAGTTATATTTAAGCTTTTTGAATTTTGAGACCTTAAGATCTAGAATTTATTATTTTAGGATACTAATTATGGGATCATTAATCAAATATTTTTTAGTCCCTTTATGAACTATAATTTTTAACCAATTTTGGGAGATAAATTTGTAGGGGCAAAATCCCTTTACCTCTTTGTTCACAAAGTTAATTTAGGATCGACATAGATAAAATAAATAGAAATTAAATTGATCAAAAATTAAAATTTAAAATAAAAATTTAATATATTAATATTATATTTATGTCAATAAAATAAATTTAATCACAAAAAAATTTAGCTAGGTGATTTCAAAGCCAGGTTACATAGTATTTTTGGTAAGGAGATTTTCTATGCAGATAAATTCACTTTGGAATTATAGATGAAATTATTTTTTCCTTAAATATAAAAATAGTATTATTCCTGAGACATGATGATTATATTTTAAGTAATATTTTCTAATTATCATAAATATTTATCCACTTATTTTAAATTAATTCTAGGGGTATTTTTACACATGTTTATTACCTTGGATATTGGTATGTTTATGTCTTTTAGAAGGGGATCATGTTTTGATGGTCACTTTAGTGTTATTTTAACATATATAAATAGGTTAATTCTACCCTATCCTATCATATTTATTTATTTACTTACTTTTTACCTTGGTTTAAGTTTTTGTCCACTTCTAAAATTGTCTATGTTTGGTAGTGGTTGTTATTGGGTAGATCTAGAGTGGTCCTTGTTAGAATTTATTTTGGAAGGATATCTTAGAATAAGAGAATACCTTTGAAATTAAATTTATAAATAATAGAGTGTATACTTATTATATTTTTATATGACATTATTACCCTTGGTAACACTTAATTACATTTGGATCAACTAGTGGATAAGGAATTAAACACAATGGTAACTTTGTTTTTCCCAAGTGTATAATTGAAAGATAAAGGTCAAATGATTTCAAAACTATAGTAACACTCATTTATAAATATATTTTATAATCCAATCATAATTATACATGTGATTTGATCAACATAGATATGTAGACAATTTAGGGAGTGGGCACAAGCTTAGTATACTAACTCTTAGGACACTCCTTTATGTGGGTGTTATCAACTAACTCGAAGATGTTCTTGGAGAACATGTTTAGAGAACTAACCTTAGGATTATATCCTAGTGTGTGAAATTGAATAATAACCTTAAGGTTTTATGTGAACATGTGATTAAACATCTAACCCTTAGAACAATTGTTTTAACGTGAATCTTAATAGGATTATTCCTTATACAAGTGGTTCTTGATGGTTCCAACTATGTGATTTTCATAGTTGATTAGTATTAACAAGATATTGACCTTTATTATTTATTAGTATTTGATATTTTTCTCTCCCATATTTACCTTGGACAACATTAAAGACTCCCTTAGGATATGAAGCTTATATGAGTAGTGAAATTTAGGTATTATGGAGTATTGGTCTCATTGGATCACTATAGCATAGGTTCATGGTCACGATTGGATTTTTTTATGTTATTATGTTTCTATGCTTGGGTAAGAATAAACACATTATGATGATTTTATGCTATTATTGATGACCTTTGGTTGTGTCTTTCTTTCTAATAGATGATGAGATCTTAATAACTTGTTTAGGTGATGTATTAAAACCCTTCTTAGCTTAGAGTGGCAACTTAGAGTCGAAATCACTAGTGAAATAATAAATTCATTATACCTTCATTTAGTGGTGAGGACATGTATACTAACCATGTTTTTATGTGGGAATCAATTATAGGTTCTTAGAATATGTTAGGGTGGTTTATTCTCATTTTTCTTTTGGTCTTGTATTTAAAATTTTATATAATATGAATTAATATTTCTTTATATAATTATGTGTGTCACACTCATATTATGGCCAAAACACCCTCTTTTAATTGAAATGGGTGAAACCTCTTTAAAATTTATCAAAACCAAAGCTCCCAAGTCCATTCATTCATTCTACCTAGCTCTATCTAAACTAGGGCCTTGAAATATTGTGTCACCCTGATTTCCCCAAGAAATGTCAGGCCTTATTTATTTTATGTCTAAGGTAATTTTCTTGTTTTAATGATTTTCATCACTAACCTTGTAAGTTAGCTTTCAAAATAATTTCTCAAAGTTTTTTTTATTTTATGGAGCAATGGACCCAATCCCTTTGTGGCAAATCAAAATCTTAATGGCATTTGGCTAAGGTATTAATGGATTTTACATATTTTTGTTTTTACTTAGTCTTTTTCATGGGTTTTGTAGGAGAAAATAAATGAATAAAAAGAACCACATCATCAGTTATCATATCATCTAGTCCCCTAAATTTGTTAGAGATCTTAGATCGTAGGAGAGCCTAGCCAACTCAAAAGGCACCATATCACCAATTATTAGAGCATCAAATCCCTAAAAATTATCATAGATGTTAGAGATCAAGAGAGATTGGCCCACTCATAGGGTTCCATGTCACAAATTATTAGATCGGGTAGTCCCCTAGACTTGTCAGAGATGTTAGAGATAGGGAGAGCCTAGATAAATTATAACATGACACATCATAAGTTATCAGAGTGTCTAGTCCCTCCAACCTATCAAAGATGTTAGAGATTTAGAAATCCTAGCCTAATCAAAGCTTGTCACATCATAAGATATCAAATAAACCAATCCCATAAAAATATTAGAGATGTTAGAGCCTGAGAGAGCCTGGTCCACTCAGAAGGTACTACATCACTTGTTGTCAAAGTAGTTAGTCCCCTAGACCCATCAAAGATGTCAAATATTGGGAGATCCTAACCTGGTCAAGGGGCACCACGTCACCAATTATTATAGTGGCCATCCTAATGAACCTATTAGAGATTTTAGATCTTCAAAGAGCCTAGCCAAATCTAAGCATGTCATGTATCATAACTAGGCATATGAACAAGTTCCCCCTTAAGGCCTTAAATTGGTATGAATGAAATATAAAACAATCATGAAGACTAATAAGAAGATGACATGTGTACCTAAGTGACACCTCACCCTTCTTAATGGTATGACACAAATTAAAAAGCTATTATTAGATGTCAACCATTAATAGTTAGACCAATAAATCAATAACATATGGCAAAAGTTGTAGATTAATTAGGAAGACTCAAAGAGATGTGACAACATGCTTATCATGTACTAGGAAATAAGGGAATAAAAAGATGGGCTTGGTTAGATAGTTTTAAAATGTCACATCACCATTATTAAATATGGTTGGTGGTGGAAGATCATGATCTCTGAATTTAACTCTAGATTAGGAAATAAAGAGAGGAGATATAGCCACAAACTCAAATTTTAATTCACAACAAGGGAGCTACCAAACTACATTAATGTAGGGGATGAATGTATACTTTTATAAATATCCTAAATAAAGCTCAATAATGGTTATCACTATATACCCTCAAGATCAATTCAACTCTTTACTTTCCACTTCCAATTTCATACCCTTACATTTCCCCCTACACTCAACACCTTATTATTGGCCTCCATCTTCCTAAAAGGGTTTCATCCTCTTAAAACCCTAAGGATGAACTTGAGTACTGGGATACCCTATTCTTATAAGTCTTAACCCAATTTTATCACTATAATGACATGTTCAAAATAATCAAATACATACCTAAGGACTCAGGCTCTAATAATGACGAATAAGTAGACTTTAAAGAGACTCTTTGAGCTTAAAATAAATTTAGTCTTCATAAGGCCATGACCAAACTAGAAGTGTTCCCTTATGCTGTCCTATTTGGTAACCTACTTCTCACCACCATATGATTCTAGAACAAATTCCATGACTATGTTTACTCAGCCAAATCTTGGCACCAAATTACTAACATATTTGAGAACACTTATAAGGTGTATTACTCCCTCCCTAACTTCACCTTCTCTTATGATACTTTAGTGGTGAAAAATTAAACTAAGACCTTTCAAATATATGACTTCCTATAATATTAGGCTAAGAAGTTAGATGCCAAGTGGGTTAGTAAGGAGGACATCAATAAATACATAATCCACACCTTTTTAGAAGAGGTCTAAATAAGCATGATTCTACTAAACTAATCATTTAGGGCCCAAGGTTGCTTACATATTAATGAATTATATATTCCCCTCCTCCACATGATCCTCACTAGTTTTGAAGTTCCATACATGGAAGGACTAATCAACTTCAATTTGGTTAATTCCATAGTTGATGCTTGGATAGGAAATAATTTTTACATGGTGATCTACCTTGTAGATATGGTCTACAAGAAGCTCACCTTAAAACATTTGGATTTTCTTGTGTGGGTTCCCAAAATCTTGATGGTCCATGTAGTCTTTTATAAAATATATGTCCATCAATATTAGAACCAAATCTATGACATCTATGAGCACTTCTAACTAGTGGTATATAACATAATCAATGAGGCCCCTATGCCCCATTTATCATAGGGAATATAGGACTCCATTATAGGCACAAATATTGGTAATATAGGGAAGACACCATGATTCAAATTATGGGTGTTCTAAAGTATCCCCTCTACTTATTTTACTTCATCCTAAATTGCCTAGCAAAGTAGGAGATCGCTTACCAATGGGTAGAGGGAATTTTTGGATTTTTCATAAGTCACCAACTACATATCTACAAGGCCTTCCCTCTCCAATATAAAATGGTAGATGGATAGGACTACTTCATCCTAAGGAGAGCCAAGATCCATAATTAGGATTGCAAGGGCATGATTTGGGCTTGCCTAGTGAGGTATTCGAATCAACTTAATATAAACTATGGACACCAATTAGAGGATGATAATGAGCTCTACCTCAATTCTATAAATAATTATGAGGTGTTGGCATAGATCATGTTTAGGAAGAAGAATATTGGAAAGAAGGTATAGGTAAGCCCATCTACTCCCCTGCTAAATCCTACTCACTTTATGAAGGATTTGACTCTGACTCCTCCTACTATCTCTAGAGGGATTTTGTAGGTAATTCTAAGACCTTTTCCTCCTTGTAATCTAGTTATAACCATTACTTTACTAGAAACTCTTACACTTGATCCTCTACCTCTTCAAGTAGTTCTTACTCATGATTTAGTTTTACCTCCTCCTCATCCTACAACAACACCCACTCCTCATGTCCCAACTCCAAATCTACCTCCTCCAGTAGTTCTAATAGCTAGTCCCCAGGTGAGCAAGACCCATGTTACTTGGTGGTAGGTAGCATAGGTGAGGAGACTTAACCACTAACACCTCAACCCTAGGCTACATAGATCCTAATGTTCAATGTCACTATCCATTTGGAGGAAATATCTAAAAGGGGATCCCATCAAGCATTGGTGTAGGTTTTGTGATCATAATAATTTGAAAATAGAGAGGAGGTTAGATCAAATATTAGTTTTAAAAAGGAATAAAATAAACACATTAACATGCTAACATCTCTAATACTAGGTCTTAGGTGGAGCATAATGGACTATATACAATTAAAAACCCAACTAAAATATAAAGAAAAATAATATTTACCTTCATTGAGAGCTCTAAAAATAATTTCATGGCTTACTTGGTTTTTTCTCAAAGATTCTTTGGAAATGGAGCTTTTATTATTTGCTCCTTATCTCCTTGGCACCATTGTTGGCTTGATAACTTGATGTGGCTTATGATTGTGGATTTATGGCTTGGCTTAATATTTTGACATTATAACACTATTGTCATGAGTATTTTTTAAAACACATGTATTATAACACTACAATTTCCAAGCTCTATTTTCAATAAGTAGTGACTTGTATATATAGGCTTAGGAACTAACCCCAACTCAAGGTGAGTTAAAGTGTAGTTTAAATGGGTTCAAACCTAACCTGAATGAGTGAATTAACCCCAATAGAGTTAAAACATGTCAATAAATAATTGTTTATGATGAATAAGCATGGGTGAGATGTTTTGAGATATTTACAAAAGCTTGACAATTCACAAAAGGTGATGATGAAAGGATAGGATATTTCATATTTTTGAATTTACTTATTTAGTAATTCATTAATTCAACATGGATAATTCAACTAGGATTTTAATTTGGTTTAGTTTGTTAATTAATTATGATTATCCATTTAGCTCTTTCAATATTTGATTTTATGTGTGAAATTTCCCCACTTAATAGGTATATAAGCCAAATTTCATGTTATGATGTTATAGGATGCTTAGGAATGAATATGTGAGAGGTTAATGTTGATTATGATAGGACACCCCAGTTAGGGATGTCTTAATAAGATTTTGAGATTGGACAAATGATGCAAAATAAAATTTGGCATGTTAAATGATTCTCAGGCTTAATTTATAAAGGTTTGTAGGAATCAATTTGAAGTCCAGTCAAAGGCCATTGATGGCTAGTTTTAGGTGTTTGTAGTTTTCCCCTATTAAGGAAAATGTTGAAATATATAGTCATAGTAAGGTATTCTCAAATAATTAAATATTTTGAAAATAAGGAATGAAGGATAATGATTGAATAAGAGGATCCAAATAATGTTTGGGAATCCTATAATGATGCCCCCTTGAGGGAGTTGCCATCACATATGATTGATTGATGGTCCCTAAAAAACAATCAAGAAGAATAATGAAATTAACCCATGGGTGAGATTAATCCAATTGATAGAATGCTTACATGCATTGATTTAAAAAGTAATAATTTTCACCAAAGTGGTTATAATTAGTGATAAAGGTTGAGATGCTAATTTTCTCAAAGGTAGTTATAATCAGTGGCATAGGCATATACCCTAGTTAGGGATGATGAATCAAAATAATGATTTTCCCATAGGTGGTTATAATCATTAAGATGACCTAGAATAAAAAATGATTTTTTATTATGCCCCATTAAGGTGAATTGGTAAACATAACTCAAGGATATAACATGCTATATAGATTAAAGATGAGTATGTGCAAACATAGATGTGATGGTCTAATGAATAAAGAAGACACAAATAACTAGGAATATGAGGATGCACAAAATGATGAAAGAGATGAATAGAAGAATAATAATTTATCAATGTAAATGATTAGGTTATACCTACCAATGCAGAGATGCTCATCTTTATTAGCATTGATATAACTAGAATGGTCAATGGGTTGATTCAATCAAAGAGGGTGGGAATATTTTCCAAGGGTTGGATCCATTGCTTGTAAGACTTCTTGAGCTAAATTTTTGATATAACACATGATGGTATGCATCATGATATAACACCATGAGAACTTTACTAAAATATTCATAAGGATTGACTCTCGATACAATAAATAATTAAAAATAATGCACCAATGATAAAAACCATGATGACAATGTTGATGTATGAATACAGATGGACTCAAGAATAATGTGCAAGGATCACCTAATGAACACATATAGATTGAGTCAAATCACAATACAAAAATCAAACAAATAGGCAAGCAAATAAATAAACAAACAATTGATAAAAAAACACACAAAAATCCTGAAATAAAAAAAAGCATCCTAATAATGAATTTACCCTAGTAGGGTAGATCAAGGATGACTAACTAGGCTTAGACAGGAAAAATGTTTTTGGATTTTAAAATTTTGAATGATTTTTTAATTTTGAGGTATCTTAACTTGTTATATATTGACAAGATACCACTCACAAAATGGTGAGAGCATTGACTTACGTTTCTCACAAAATGGTGAGAGTGTATCAAATGGGAGACTGAGCTAACCTTAATGTGAATCCATTCCACCCTATATCCCATTAGGACCTTAATTAATATTATATTCATCCACATAAAATGTAGTAAGAACTAATTAGGGCACAATAAGTTATTAAATTAAGGCTAAACAATAAGGTAAATGAGAATAGTAATGGCAAAGTGATGTGGCAATGCATGGTAGAAGGTGTTGTTCCTAATTTTCCCAAAAGGTAGTTATAATTAGGAACTAATGGCATAGGTCTATGACACTAATTTTCCCATACGAGGTTATAATTAGTAACAAAAGGTGGGATACCAATTTTCCCATAGGTAGTTATAATCAATGGCACCAGTCAAATGTGAATGAAAGATACCTTGCCATATCAATTGTCACACTATTTTCATAGACTATCATTTAAACACAAAATTCTAAAACTATTAAAACTAGATTATAATCCCCTTGTAGAAGGTGTAGGTAGGATATCTAAAAATAGGCTTTGGTCTAAATAGGATGGCATGGTAGAATGACATATAGTACAACATTGTTTAATGATGGATGGTATGATAATTAGATAAAATGGTAATAGGGTTTCCCATAAATGATAAGGCAAGGAAAATGGTAGGGTATTTAGCAATGTCATGGTAAATGGAAAAATGAAAATGGTAATGTCAATGGAAAGGTATATGATTATGCCCAAGGTAAATGGTTCTATTGTCCCTACTGATGTGGAGATACATGTCCTAATCAACATATGACACAACCAAAATAATCAATCATGTAAATTGTTATCCCACACCTCTTTTGAATAGTTTTTATGTCAATAACCTACCATATATTTAGATTCCAAGAATGTTATTGTTATATTCAGTGGTCATTGATTCTATTTACATCAAACATTAAGATAAGATGTCTTTGTAGCCTCTACAAAGGAAAGTACAACCAAGGATGGTAAATATAGATAAACAATAGATGATAGGTCTAATTTGTCAATGTATTTGTGGATGATAATGGAATGTATAATGGTTGGGAGATAAATTAAGATTGAGATTTTTAGTCACACACAATGTTGATGATTCTATATTTGACATAATTTTGGTTATGGCAAGGTTGAAGAATTTTGAATATGCTCTTGATAGGACCACCATATTTTTTTGTTGTTTGGGCCTGAGAGTAGATATCATCTAATTATGTTATAGATTGGAAATTATATTGATTTCCTCTTTGATAATATCTTCATCAAGCAGTGAATAACTTTTGTTCTCAACTATTGGCACCTTGATTATATTTTCACCGATGAATTTGTCTTGATTATCCCATATCACCTCAAATAAGTTTTCACCAAGGAATAATATCTTTTGAATTTGATTGTCTTCTAGCACCTCAAAAAATGTTTCACTAAAATATGTAGAGTTTGAACTATGATTATCCCTTAGCACCTCCAAAATGGCTACACTAGGAGATTGTTCTTCTTATACATGACTTTGGTCTTAGGCCCCCTAATATTTTGCAACTGATATGTTACCATGGATGCAAATCAATAAAGTATGATTATGTTAGTCTCGATTGACACTTTTGGGAGGTGTAATTTTAATATAATATCTAGGTTGGTTGGTGATAATGGTATGTGGAACGATAATGGAATGGGAAGAGGTTGCACAATCCTCATAGAAGATACTAGGAAAACCTATGTCAGAGATAAATTACTCATCCTAAAAAATCATAGAAGGATCATAAATGTATTCAAATTAATATATGAGGCATGCATAACCAATATTTTAACAATCATGAACATATTTTCTTTCTAAAGTTGATTCTTACTCAAGGGACTTTGAATCATATGTTAAGACTGATATTGAATCTAATTTTAATGCTAAATCTAATGTTGATTTAAGAATAAAACCTAACTTCAATGTTGATTCTTTATTTGATGTAGATGTAGTTATAATGATTCCTTATTTAATGTTTGGTATGGGAAAAATTATGGCCCATGATGGCATAATGGGCTCTATAGAGACTAGTTTATCAAAGTGAAACTCCTCAACGATAGGAAAAAAGTTAAAAGACAACTCTATAGAGACTAGGTTTTCAAAGGGAGGCTCTTGAAAAATAAGAATATGGTCAAGATAATGATCTACCCAAAGGTATTTATAATCATTAAGAAGTGACTTAGTAAAGATTGGCTTGTCAGAGTGAGACTCCTCGATAATAGGTATATGATCAAAAGGTGATTCATTATAGGTTGACTTGTCACAAATTGTTGGTTCAAAAAAACCATCGTAGAGGTTGTTTTTATTGGCCTTGGTTTACAAACAATTATAAAATACCAATTTTGAACATATCTTGGTCGATGAATGATTTGCTTGATTAGAGAGGTATTGATTAGCTCAGTTAGGTTTGAATGATTGGTAGAGGTTTTTTAAAGTGGGTAATGGTTAGTAATGTTTAAAGAATGACTAGTGGTTGGATAATGGGAGGGAATCATGGAGCTTGATTACTCACACAAGCCAAAGGATGATGTCTTAGAATGGTAATGATAAGGTATTATGAAGTTTGGTTTTTCAAATAAGCCAAATGATGAGGTCCTAGAATGGAAATGGTAGGGCATCATGGAGCTTGATTTCTTGTATAAGCCAAAGGATGAGGTACTGATATAGAAATGGTATGGAATTATGGAGCATGGTTACTCACACAATACAAAGTATAAGTCTTGGTATAGAAATGTTAGGGCATTTTAGACCATGGTTACTCACACAAGCCAAAGGATGAGATCTTGGAATGGTAATGGTAATCCTTTGATGTTATGGATCTTGATTACTTGAACAATCCAAATGAGGGTTAATGGTATAGGTTGGCTATTAAGTAGTCATGAAAGGGTGAGTATCATATGTCAACTAGATTGAATAAGGTACTACCAAATATAACTCTTGGATTTGTTCCCTAGATTGAAGATTATAAAGAGGATATGGATCCATCTCACAAACCACTTATTCACCATAGGGGTCTTGAGGAAAGTCAATTTGTGTGGCCATTATATCATAACTTATATTATACATAACTCCAATATAAATGTAGCTAGACATATCAGCATCAATAATGAAATCTTTGTAAAAAGTCTTAGAGTTATACAAACTTTGAGAAACAATGTCTAAAGGATAAACAGTTCAAACTTGGTCTAATTTGGTCTAGGAGAGTTGTATATCCAAAATGGTTTGTGACAAAACTTGGTATAAAAAAATATATCATAAAATGTCTAACATTAAATGTCTCACAAAAAAATTTCAAGTGGATGAACTTAAAATAAAATGCTAAACTCTAAAGAAAAACATTTTCAAATAGGTTTAATCTAGGAAAATAAACCCTGCTAGGTCTTTTGGCCAAACATGGCATCAAAATCTAGGATTAAACAAGGCATGTGCTAGGATTTTTATCCAAATGTGGCATCAAAATCTAGACTTGAAATAAAGGGGTATTTGATCTAACAAACCTGAAATGCTTTGTCATAGACTAGGCACTTGACTTTAAACATGAACTTGATCAAATTAGAATGAGGCATGAAATAAAATGAACTTGGAGCTAGACTATTTTTTCCCAAATAAAGGCACAAACAAATAGTTTTCAAATTTAGGTAAAAATTGACTTAAGTTATGTAGCCCAAAAGATAAAGATCGATGTTTAATCCCTAGTTAGACAAGGCCTAAAAAAAATCAATCAATGTTTGTATTAAAACTTTTCAAAGTTAATAAAAAAACTCAACTTAGGAAAATAAGGCTTTTGTTGAACAAACAAGCTAGATAAATTTGAATGGAATAATGGTACTAAACAAAGATCACAAAGGCATACATGGATTAGATTTGGTTTCAAATGTGAAACTTAGACACAATACAAGATAAGTATATGAAACAATTTGAGTAGTGTAATGACATTATCACTCTCTAAAGCTATAAATAATGGTTTATTTCAAAGACTCCAAGGCACAAAATTAAAAATATTCAGGCAGTACAACATTACCCATTTCAATCAAGTGACACAGACAACACTTTTGACACAAAGTCTAAGGTAAAATCACAATGTTAAATGGATGGCATAACTTCTTCTCAAACAATGGAGTAATGTGTACACAAGAATCATTTTTATGTGGGAAGACAAACAAGGATGATTTAGACTCAAAGACCAAGTAAGTAAAGAAAAAATATGAAATACTAAGTAAATTATCTTATGACCTAAAAATTACAAGGTTGCATCATATTATTAAAATCTATCTATATACATGCTCTTAGGATGATTTTAAGTTTTAATCCAAAAATAAAAGTGAATGATGTACTAGGATTTTTACATCCCCTTCTCCCAAGAGATTGTATGATGATATGGACCTTTGGGTTACTCACCCTACATCAACAATATTTTTTATGGAAAGTGGGGTTTATCTAAAACTCACAATTTTTTATTGTCTAGATGGTCCCAAGTGTTGTGAATGCAAGGTATGCCTCATGTTAATTGATTTTGTATCTATTAACTTACTATGCAAGGATCTATTCCTTTGCATAGTGATTCCATCTATGTAATGCTTAGTGCAATCCCCTAGTTAACTAGACTTGACTCAAGTTTTCATTATGAAAGGATATGTTATTTTCTCAACCCTCTACCTTTCTTAGTATGCATACCCTAATTTTTATGCCCCACCATGGAGAGGGGTTAAAACAATGCCAAGAAATAAAAACCTAGGTCAAAGCTTCCCTAAATAACTCATGAAAAAGATATGAACTCCCCTTCACAAGCCAAATTGCATGAAATAAATGATTAAGTGGAAATAGTTTAGAGGTTATTTTTAGATCACCCAAACCATATGGGTTTTGGGGAGATCCTAGACAACATTCTTTCCATGCCTTGGACTAAGCACTAATTACAAATGAAAAGGCACTTTTGCTCACCCAAGTTACCTATAGGGGATGGGGGGAGAATGTACACACACTCTTCATTTTGTATAAATAACAAACAAGTATCAAACACTTTCAATATAAGTTAATGTTGATTTTCTGCACCAAATGAATTGTTTGATTAAGTTCCCTTTGGGCCCCTTGGCTTAATTATAAATCTTGAAAGAATTTCCATAAAAAACTTAAGCAAACACACCTATGTTCATTTTAATCACTTAAAACCAAATGTTCAAGATTTAATAAATTCATTTTAGGCACTGTAGTCATGTAAAATTCAAAATTATACAACTTCAATATGGCTAAGACACCTAATCCATAGGTCCTCCTATTGTCTCACACAACCCTTTTAGCCTACTCCTTTCACTGATTCCCAATCATCCAAAGTTGTCCATACATATCTATTTCAGACCTAGGTATCCCTTTCAAGGCTAGATCCATCCCCCTAGGTCTCATCCCCTTAGGACAACACCTAAATAGGATAGGAGTGTTAAAACCTAGGGTGTCCTATTTTTGGCACTATTGTCCAAGTTCACTTTTGCCTCCAATAGTTAGATTCTTTTGATTCTTTATATTTTTCCTTGTCAACTTAACATGAATTTATTTAACCCACGATCATATGTTTCCATACAAAAGGCCATTATAATTCCCTTTAGAGGGGTTGACACTCATTTTCAAGAGAGATGCAAGAATACAAGCAAGTACACTCAAGCATTCTTCCCTATTCTTTACACATAGTCTTACAATATTATTCAAAGCCTACTCAAGTTAATACACCAGTCCCTAGTTAGCTAAAGCACATCCAATTTCACATTTTAGTTACATTGATCATACACAAATTGCACCAAGCACTTAAATGGGAGAACTACATTAACTTAATCCCTCTTCAGAGTATTGGTATGTAAGTAGTGTGCCCACACATGGGGTGTGAAGTGCATCTAACATATTCTTTACACAATAACCCCTTCTTTCTCTTTCACAATTTTGCATTCAAGTTTAAGCACCAAGAGCTCCTAAGAGTTTTAAAGATTAAAATAGGCACAAAGTGAGCTTCACAAGGTCCCAGACCTTGAAATTTTAGTGATAGGGTAACATAGGCATTCTGAACACAACCCAAAAATATTTTAGTAGTAAGAAAATAACACCAAAATAGGACTATAGTGTTGGATAGTAAGGTTTCTATTTTGATGCTCCTTTACAATCAATAAATGAAGTCTAGAGACCTATTTTTGATTGTTTCTCAATCATAATCCTCTGGTATTAGACCTTATCTCAGTCTAGATCAGTTAGAATAAGCTAAGTTCTAATCTTTCTCACTTCCTAATATATTTAGAAAAGGTAAAACTACAATATATTTACATAAATCAAAATTTTAATACTTGCATATTTATTTAATAATTTACATTTCTCATCCCCTTTATTATTTAGGAATATAACTCCATATTTTGAAAATAATAAAACATTTGGTGAACCTGACTTACTTCAAATTTTTGTACAAAAATCCTATAAACCCTAGGTATAATTATTTTTAATATTCTCCTAATTTTTATTGAATTTAAAAATTACAAATTACAAATTATTTGAAATATTTTCAATAAATTCACCCAAACCCTAGTTTACACATACTAGGTCTTATTTGTATACAAACACTTTCAAGCCACTAGGAAAAATATATTGCTACTTTTAGAAATATTTTTGGATTTTTCATATTTTTTTCAAGATAAATTCTACAAATTTCTCTAAATTTTTCAAATTTTTACATTAATTTTGAAAAAAAATCATTCAAAATCCTAGTTAGATAAACTAGTTCCTAGTTATTTTTCCAATCATTTTTTGCATTTTTAGATAAAAATCTAATCCAAAAAATCAATTTAAAATTCTAAAATTCATAGTATTTTGTAAATAATATTTCTAAGAAATCCCTAGTTATATGTACTAGCTCCTTTTTACTTGTTGAGGTATCACCTTACATGTTTCAGAGTCTTGTATCTTTTTCATACATATGCAAGTTCTTTACTTAGATTATATCAGTTTAATTTTTTATACAATCATCCAAGTTGTTTTCCTTATGCCACCTAAGTTCCTTGCATCTCTTCCTTCTAAAGGAAGTGTAATACTTAGATGTAATCCTTTTGAATTTATCCAGATTCCTTCAATTCACTCATATACCATGGATAAACAACCAAATCAAATTATTGTCATTGATTCAACACGTCTATATTATAAAAATTTATATAAAGATAACTATGATCATGAGTAACTACATCATAATGATGTGTTTACACACATCATTATAATAATTTTCTCTCCACCCACTCGTAGTCATAGTATAGTTATTTCTATGCCATTCATCATTGGACATGGCGATATGGCAATATGGAGTGGCCTCGAATGACAATTAATTGACTATATATATCTGGAGGTTCTCCTCAAGTGGACAAATGAATGTTCTTATCTTACCATGGATCGGTAGCTACACCCCCTCACCTCGTCAACTACCATTGATTAGATAAGGGTTGTCCCAAGTTTCATTCACTCGAGAGTTTATATATAGGGGGGTCACCGCTTATATATAGATAATGAAGTAGTCCTCAAAAAATATTTCACCACATGGGACAAATGCTCTTGTTTCACCACATGGGACTACTGATCCACTATCACCTATTGTTGATAATGAAGTAGTCCTCAAAAAATATTTGATTTTACAAAATTTTAGAGAAAGACTTAAAGAATAGCCTCAAGATCATACACTAATTCTAAAATATATCATGTAAATAAAAAAGGCTAAAAAAATTAAATCTTCTAATCATTTAGAGTAATTAGTTACAAACAACACTACAGGGGAAATTATGTCTCAACAACACCCTATAATAGCCCAACCTTATTCTATGCCACCAACTATAGATAGTACATCCCTATCTCTTGATGTGGTATCCCTTGTGTAAAATATTAAATCTCTTCAATCCATGGAGAAAAATCTTGAGAAAGGTGTTTCTAGAACTACACAGGCATTAGATTATTTTGCTTTATTACATATACCATTGGCACATCACATTGATTACACACCCTTGACACAAGGATTTGTTTAAAGTAAGCTTACTCTTTATGATGGTAAGGGTGATCTAGAGACACATTTAATATATTTTCACACATCATGTTTGGATTATGTACTCAATGACTAGAAACTTACCAAACATTTTCCATGGAGCCTAAAGAATTATGCTTTACAATGGTTTTATAGTCTACCAAATTAGTTTCTCACAACATTCAATCCTTTAGTAGACATGTTCCTAGCACATTTTAGTATCAACATTGGTGATAAGGTTTCATATTCACACATTTCACAACAAAAACAAAGGTCAAATGAGCCTCTCACAAGTTATTTTCTTCGATACAAGACTATTATAGCTAAGTTAACAAGCCCCATGGCTAATAAAGAGCTATAGGACATCTTTAAATAGAGCCTTCTACTAGCACTGTATGAGTCTATTTTGTTCCAAATATTCTCTTTCTTCACTTAATTGTGTCATATACTCAAAGGAAGAGAATTCAAGCTAATTTTAATGTTCAAACTTAAGTATTAAAGTATCCTAGACACAACTAATAAGAGTAACAACAAAGTCCCATATAAGGTCAAAATTAGTGATAATAAGAATTAGAATCAACCAATAGTTAATGTGGATTTTGAGCCCCCTCAGTGTGTGGTTATATCAGCACCTCCTCATCATGCATTTACCAATCTACCAATTTCTCTAGCTAGGGTTTTATAGTAGTTATTGGAATGTAACATCACTCTACTTCCTATCCAGGAAGCAGATCTAGAAAAGCCTCTTCCATAGGGATACGATCATAATGTATTTTGCGATTTTCATATAGCACCAGTCCATACAACTAACATATGTATTAATTTACAACATAATATATAGGATTTAATTGATGATAATCTACTTGATCTAGGCACTTCAGTTGAGCCTCTAAAGGCAAAACCAACACAGGATAAAGCTTTGAAAATATTTTTAGATCCATTTATATAGCATTTTAAACAAGATCAAGGGGACACATTAGGTGTTCACCATACATAACAAGCACCTTAATTTGAGTCACATCCTTTGAGTGGTATGATAGGGGTGTATGAGTCTATAGTTCCATCCAAGCCTTTGGTATCTTTTTTAGATCATGAGATTGTGGAGGAAAATACAAGTTACTATTTATCATAACATATATTTAGAATTAGCCTATTTATAGTGTACTCATTGACAACAATTCTAGTCTTAACATGTGCACTTTCACACTTCTACAATATTTGGGTTATTCAGAGTAGGATATCACTCTAATAGACATAGTTATTAGTGGTTTTTATGGGCATATATAAATTTCATTAAGTGAGATAGTAATTCCATTACAAGTTGGTCCTACACATGTGGCCACACTATTCACTATAGTAACTAGTGAAAGAGTTTTCAACATATTACTTGGTCAACCTTGGATTAAAAAACTCAGGGTAGTACCTTCTATAATTCATAGATATGTGAAATTCATTCATGCTAATCAGGTTATTATAGTTGGTGGAGTTCCTTATGAGTCACTGCTCCCCACTTCAAATCCATCTACCAGCTTCCAATCACCATCTCTAATTCTCCCATTGGTTTTAGCTTCTCCTCCAATTTTAGTATAGCTTCCACTTCCAATCTACCCATAGTTATATCATCCATCACTAGTACAAATATTTCATAGACCCCCATAATTTTAGGATTCTAGATAGCTCCCAACTACAATGTTCACACCTAGAGCAATTACATTATAGTCTCATATAGCTACACAGAGATCACTTATTCATAAAGCTCCTTCTCCTACTTTTATATGCATACCTAAGAGCCCTACAGTCACATCCACTTCTTAGAATCATAGGGGGACCCCACATTTAGTTGCAACTTTAGATATTTTATATCAGTTACAATGTACATAGATTTTAGGTGCATAATCTCAAACACTCCATCATGCCTCATGATCACATATGATCACATTATTTAATATAGAACACCATGATAGGGGGTATCATCTGAGACTCATTGGTTAGTATCATTTCTTTCTATCATTGATTATACATAGTTTAAATATTTTCAAAAATACAAAAAAATTCAAAAAAAATCAAAAACACCAAAAACATTTTTGATTGTATGCATCATCCATGTTTACATTACTACTATCATTTTAGGACTTAAATTTGTTGTTTCATGCTATTTTATGTCGATCTATCTACACTAAGATACTTCATTTGATCTCTTTTGAGTATGCACAGTGATATCCAACTCTTTGATTACTTCACTCTACCCATTGAAGAGGTATTTCTACTTCTACATTCAAGACACACATCAATATACATACCCACTAGGGACATCTTCTACATGATTGCACCATCCATATTATGTCATTCCTACACTACACACTCTGAGTTATCATATTGATGCACATTACTTACTAGATTACACAAATTACTACATTAACATTTCACTAGTACCTACCACTTGTGTATTTCTTAGCATATACCTAGTCTTATACTACACCTTTTTTTCATATTTTCACATTTTATTTGATTAGTTAGATGTGTTTGTATCTTCTAGTTCTTACTTTTGATTTCATTCCTTATTTATCATAGCTTGTGTGATTGCACTTTTTAGTTCCTATTTGTCTTTTATTTGTGCCTTAGGACATCTACCAATTTCCTTTGTCTTTACTCTTTCATGTGATTTTCACCCTTGTACCAAATTTTTTTCTACCACTTGTATGTGTATGTGGCATTTAAACATGCTTTCCATGCTTGTCTTCTAGTTTAAGTGACATGTGTTTATATCCCTTGCTTGTGTGGCCCCTTGGCCACCCTTGTATACTTCTTGCTTCTTGATTTGTATGATTATTTTTTCCTCACTATGTGTAATGTCATGATTCCAATCATACATTTAGCTTGATTCTTGGATGACATGATGGACATCATGCTCCATCGCTCCATTCTTACTAACAAACTAACAACTAAAAACTAATATCTAACATTAACAGTCTAGTTCAATATCATGCACATGCTTTCACATTGTTATATCTATCTAGGCATACCTCTATTGATCTAACAATCTCTCAATACAAACACATTTATATCTTGAAATATCTTGTCAAATATTCAATGATATATCTTACATCTATATAGTTTAACACACTTGTAGGACTCTTTTTTTCTAAGGCCAATCATTGTAGGTTCATCATTCCTACCCTCAAAAGAGGGGGAATCAAATAGGGGTTTTTCAAAGAGATCAAACCTCCTAATATTTGAGATAACAACATTCAAAACACTTAGTACATAATCCAGAGGTCAAACCAGTCAAACTAGAATAGAAAAATAGTGACAATTTCAAATCAATAGTCAACTTTCACACTAGACAACAATGATGGAAATGGATAGTAGTGATAAACATAGGGGTGTCTACATTTTGGCACTCTTTTCTAGGTAAGAAAACACTCAGGGTTTCCAAAAATAGGTAAAAATTTTAGTTTAGGGATAGTTTTTATACTTTGAGATTAGCCAAATTCAACAGTTTCTATATAGTTTTCAAAGATATATTGGGTTATCATATGAGGCATGATAGTTCTCAATTTTAGTTAAAATTAGGTAGATGGAATAACTTACAGATCAGAATCCATGTTTTGATTGGGGTTAATGTGTGTGGCACATTAATCTTCTTTTCTTTTTGAGTTCAATTTTATTCTAGGCATTATTAGCAGTTGTGTGCCTTACTCCATTTACAAGTGGTTGGCATCACATTTAAGTTAAAATTTTATACAAGTTTATATTTTTTATTAATTGATTTCCTAATTTGGCTTTCACATAAGCATTTTTCATCAATTTTGAAGAGGATTTCATACAAGCCTAACCTCCATCTTTCAAAATGGCCAAGAGTGACCTAGTTTCCAACACACATTCAAGCTATCCATGCAACATTATTAGATTTATAGCACATCCATGGGATCCATGAGCCATTTCATATGACATTTACTCTATATTGGTATTACTTCATAGATTTATTTCACATGTAAATTATGGAGCCAAAGGTCTAGCTAACCTTTGTATTCTTAAGCCACCTATTTAGAGAGATTGGACACATAATCCAAATTTGATTAACATATGAATGATTCATTAACTTCACTTAGTTGGTGATGATGGAGCTAAAGGGATATATTTTGTATTATTGAGCCACATTTGAACACTCATCACCATTCATGATATTACTCTTGATTCAACACACACTCAACATCATCCAACACATTCTAGCATCACAACAAATTTTGTATTAGTTCATGTACCTAGTGAGGTGTATTCATTCCTTTCTCTTCCTCTTACTCATCTTTTATATGTTCTTATTTTAGATATAATGTATCTATTAAGAACTAATCTACTTTATGTTTTCATTACTGATTTATAATTCACAAGTGTTCTCTCTTTATTCACATCTAACATCACACAGCCTCATGAGCTTCACCCTTACAGGTAAGTTCAGGTATGCTTCTTATTTTCCTTCATCCTGGTATTTCACTTTGTTGCATCAATAGAATAAATGGGGGTAAATACATTCATGTAAAATGAAAAATTGTATATCTTTAGTATGGATAAGACACCTAATCCATAGGTCCTCATATTGGATCACACAATTTTTCTAGGCTACTTCTTTCATTGATTCCTAGTCATCCAAAGCTATCCAAACTTATCCCTTTCAGATCCAGGTATCCTTTTTAGGCCCAGATCCATTCCCCTAGGTCTCATGCCCTTAAGATAATATCACCCAAATAGGACAAGAGTGCTAGAACCTAGGTAGTCCTATTTTTGGTGATATTATCCAAGTTCACTTTTGCCTCCAATAGTCAGATTCTTCTAGTTCTTTATCTTTTCCCTTTTCATCCTAACATGAATTCATATAACCCATTATCATTTATTTTCCTATAAAATTCCATTATAATTCCATTTATAGGGTTTGAAACTCATTTTTAAGAGAGATGAAAGAATACAAGCAAGTACACTTGAGCAATCTTCTCGATTCTCTTCACATAGTCATCCAATATTACTAAAATCCTACTCAAGTCATTGCATTAGTCCCTAGTTAGCTGAAACACATCCAATTTCACATTCTAGTTGTATTGATCATACATAAATTACACCAAGAACTTTAATGGGATAACTACATTATCTTGATCCCTCTTTAGAGTATTGGTATGTAGGTAACATGCCCACACATAGGGTGTAAAGTGCATCTAGTGTATCCTGTACACACTGGCCCCTTCTCTCTCTTTCCCAAGTTTGCATTAAAGTTTAAGCACTAGGATCTCCTAAGATTTTTTAAGATTAAAATAGGAACACAACAAGATTCATGACATCTCAAACCCTAAAATTTTAGTGACAAGGTAACATAAGCATTATGAATAGAACCCAAAAAGCTTTTAGCCTCAGGACAATAGCATTGAAATAGGACTACAATAGACAATAGGGTTTCTTACTTTTAACACTCCTATCCAATCAAGAAATGAAGTCCATAGATCTATTTTGGACTATTTATCAGTCTTGATCCTTTGGTATTAGACCTTGTCTCAACCCAAATCAACTAAAATAAGCTAAGTTCTAATCTATCTCACTTTTTACTATATTTATAAAAGGTAAAATTATAATATATTTACACAAATTAATACTTAAATTCTTGCATATTTATTTAATTATTTACATTGCTCATCCTATTTATTATTTAAGAATACAACTCCAATATTTTGAAAATAATAAAATAGGAACCAAAATGAAGTGTTCAAGCATTTAAACTTGTAAATTTATGCTTTAATATGGCCTTGGACCTATAAAAATAAGAAGGTTTCCTTTTGCTTTGAATAATTTTTATGTATGAGCAAACAAATTATAAAAAGATAGCTCTCAGGTTTTTCTATATTTTTTTACATAGAATCGACATCAATCTATGTAGGGATCAACATTGATCTATATGAATCAACATCAATTGACAAGAATTGGTGTTGATTCTTTCTTGTCTATAAAAACAAAGAAAATATAATACATTTCCTCACATAAAAATAGTTAGTAATGTGTATAAATCAAATAAATTATACCACATACTAAAATAAAATGGTCAAAAAAATGATATCTAGACCCTTACAAATAAAACAACTTTAGAAGCACAAGGGAGATAACATGTTCTCATCATATCCTATTTTTGTACACAAAAATTGACATTAATTCATGAGAATCGACATCGATTACTGAAAGAATCAGTGTTGATTCACTATCAATACTATAACACATTCTTAAAATATCCTATTTTTGCATAGAAGAATTAGTGTTGATTCATGATAATTGGCATTGATTGTTGAAAGAATCAACATTGATTCAATGTTAAAATTGAGTGTAATTAAAAAACTAGAATATGGAAAATCAAAGAAAAAATTCTATTTTTAAGGAATTCAAGCATTCATTTGAAATTTATGAATTGTACTTTAGTCTCCTTAGTACGTGGGATGATTTGGGTCCCATCAGGTGTGTTATTTTTTATCAATTAATTTTACAATAGAGAGGAGGTTAGAAGAAGCGTTTATTTCACACACAAAAATGGAATCAACACACTAACATGCTAACATCTCTAGGCCTAGATATTAGGGGGAGCATAATGAAAAAAAATAGTTGAAAAATAAATTAAAATTTTAAGTAATGACAAATTCATTACCTTTTTTGAATGATCCAAATGATTCATTGTGTGGCTTGCTCAGTTTAGGCTCAAAGAGTCTTTGACAATGGAGTTCTTATTCTTTGCTCCTTCTCTCCTTAGCACCATTATTGGCTTGATAGATTTATGTGACTTATGATTATGTATGGATGGCTTGGCTCAATATTTTGGCATTATAACACTATTTTCATGAGTATTATGTAAAAACCTACATTATAACTCTATAATTTCCAAGCTCTCTTTTCAATAGGCAATGGCTTGTATTTATAGGCTTAGGAACTAACCCCAACTAAAGGTGAGTTAAAGTGTAGTTTAAACATGGAATGGGTTAAAACCTAACCTAAGTGAGTCAATTAACCCTAGTAGAGTTAAAAGGTGTCAATAAATAATGATTTTCATTGAATAAGCATGGGTGAGATTTTTTGAAATATTTGCAAAGGCTTGACAACTCACAAAAGGTAATGATGAATGGCTAAGATATTTCATAATTTTGAATTTACTTCTTTAGTAATTCATTAATTTGACATGGATAATTCAAATATTCTTTTAATTTGGTTTATCTTGTTAATTAATTCTTATTATCCATTTATCTCTTTTAATATTTGATTTTATGTGTGCATTCACCCCACTTAATAAGTATATAACCCAAATTGCATGTTGTGATGTTGTAGGATGCTTAGGGATGAATCCATGAGAGGTTATTATTTATTATAATAGGATACCTCAATTATGGATGTCTCAATAGGATTATAAGCTTTGATGAATAATGCACAAGCAAATTTGGGATGTTTAGTGATTTCTAGGCTTAGTTTGCAAAGATTGATAGGAATTAGTTTGAAGTAAGCTCAAAGGCCATTGGTGGCCAATTATAGGTGTCTATAGGTTCCACTCCTTACACCTCCCATTTCCTCCATCTCCTTTATAACCCATATTCTTTCAACCTTCTATCTCTTAGGCATGGTACCCCTCAGTTTCATTCCCCTTTCACAAGATCCCCAAGTAGTGCATCTTCTTTTCCCCATTGCACCCCATCCATATTTCACTCAAGTACATTTGGCCTCAATCCTCCTAATCATCCTTATCTCTTTCTTCCCATATTCCCCATCCATTTCACATGTAACCTCCTAGGTGCCTTCATTGGGTATGACTTAAACTTAGGTACTTGTAGGCACATCTTCATCAATTAGATTGACTAAAACCATCAAGAGTGCATTTCCAATGGAAGTAACTATCCTTGTACCCCCTTTAGTCATAATAGTGCCTCCCTTTTTAGTTTAGCTTCCTCCATAGTCAAACCTTATAGATCCTATTATTTCTACTAGTCCTTCCACCACAACATCCAGAGCCAACCCAAGAAAGAAGCCCAAGAAAAAGAAGAAGAAAACTCACCCTCAATATTTAATTCAAAGGCCTTTTATATTCTAGCCTCCTTCATCAACGTCAATAGTTCCTCCACCTACAATAACAACACCTTTATGTATTTCTCTTAACCCCCTCTTTACATTACCCAAGGCACCAAAGGATTCAGATTCAACCATCCATTCTCTTCCCTTATATTGAACACCCTTCTCCTGGGATTAATTACCCCTCAAGTGGGCATGACCCAAGAATAGTGGTATGTACAGATGTTCCCAAGGGCCTCTTCTTTTGTACTTCCTCCATTCACTCCCATGCTCCCTCATCCTTCATTGATTTCCTCATTAACTCCTTACACTTCCTCCATATCCCCTTTACCTCATTTTATTCCCTTCACCACCATCTTAACCACCCCTCCAACACCTCCCATAACCTAAGGAATGGTCCTAAGGTTGTAAGCATCAAAGATGATAGTCCAAAGTGACCCAGATGTGTCAAAGCTTTGACTAATCCTCATGAAGCATGAAGAGGACTCTAACACAAAGGTTCATCTAAGAGGGAATCCTAATGGTAAGGTAGACCCAATATGATTTATTATTTATCACCAAGGTGATTACTTCCACCAGGGAGGAAAGGATGGTCAAGGATCCACTCTCCATTATCTAAGCAACTCATGATATGTTAGAGAAGATTTTTGAGGACATGCAAATCTAGGTTCAGACATTAGAGGCCTAGGTGAATATATCCTTCCCCATCAAGCTGATTGGGCAGGTCAATGATTCCCTCTTAATACTCTTATTAGTTATAGGGAAGGTGGTGTAGACTATAGACAATGGCAGAGACCAATGTGTTTATCTAGTGGACTTAGGCCTACATGAAGAGGATTAAAAAGATAGATGGTAAGTGTAGGAAACTATTTTTGGTGATCAACAAAGGTATGTTCTAAAAATTAAAATTAATTCCCACCTTAGACATATGGTTATATTAGACATGCACTAGGAACATGAAGGAAGCTATGAAGGAATGGTTGGCTCTAAATCAGATTATAATGGGACCCTTAGAAGAGGGAAAGAAAAACATACTTACCTACTTTAAATAGGTGAATATTGTTGGATATTTTTAATGATGTCTCCAAGGTGACCAAGGATGTTGATGAGGTGTCATGAGTGTTATAATGATAATGACAAAGTATCCTACAATGTGTTTTAGAGTTATTACATAGTTATTTAGTGTTTGAATTGGTAAGGTATATGATGGATGTGGTTGGTAATGTGATCATGTTTCAAAATATCTATGGTGTGTTAATAATGTTTTTAATTCTTGTAGAAGTGAAATGATTTCATAAGAGCAGTCATATGAATGTCTAGGTTCTCTTAGTCATCTTGGCAAATCAGGTTGAGTGATCAGATTGATGACATCAAAATTCACACATGTGAAGGTGTCATAAAAAATTGGTCGCATAGGTTTTTTAATATTTATTCGTAGATCATATGGTTCAAATTTTAGGTCTTGATATGGTGTCTAGCAAAAGATATTGAGGTGCAAAATTAGCTTTTCAAGTAGATTATAGTGTTTTCCATACTTAGCCAGAGTTTATATAGTATAATGTGACATTATAAATAAAATAAAGTTCAATCCTCAATAAATATATATTATTGAGGGTAAAATAAAGGTTTATAAGTGTCAAAATATAGATCATTCAGATTAAGGATCTATTGGCATGTGTTTAATCATAGATGGAGATCCAATGGAGAACACGAGGTCAATAATTCAATTTATCTTGAGATTAGATGTGGGATTAACAAGTGGAATAAGAACATTTAAATAATAAAAAAAAGGGTCTATAGAATGCATGTGGGACTACCAATTGGTGTAAGCCAGTAGAGTCTAATAGAAGGGTCCATAGAAAGCACACAGGGTTGCCAACTATCTCAATCTTGATAACATGGATCAAAGATCAAAGATTAGTGATTAAATTTAAATAAAAAGTGACTCAAAATGATATTTATGAAGTTTATTTGATCAATTATCCATAATTAATGAGATGGAGACATGTGTCTAAAGCTTTTGCTTTACATAGTGATTGTTGGAATTTAAATTAACAAAGGAAAAGCAATTTGTATTATTTGAGCTATAACTTTTGATATATGATGAATTTGTCAATGGTATAAAAAACAAAGTTATAAATTAATCAAATTAACATCCAATAATATTATTTATAATGTTTGATTATCTATAAAGTTGTATTTATTGAATTTCAAAATTGACTATGTGTTTGACCATCATCTGCAAGTGACCTAAGAAGGATGTTTGAGTTTGTATTGATGAGTTTTTAAATTGACTATTAGAGAGTATTTTAAAATCCATGAGGACCATATATGTATATTTTTAGGTTTGAAAATTCCATCTTCAACATATAAAAAATGCTTATAAGTTGAAATTTTGTTCATTCATGATGTTTTTGTGTACAAGACTATTGTTTGAGTAGGTTCTGCATATACATAAGAGTGTAGTGATGGATGAAATCACTTGAAGGAGTCTTAGGGATCATTTAGAGTGTAATTATGTATTTGGAATAGGTCTTGTGTTTTTAATTTACTCGATAAAGTGATAAAAGAGTGAATAGCTCTCAATGAGACCTATAAGGGATACTAAGGCCTATTTGAAAGGTGTAGTTGATTAAGGGTAACCCATGGATGTTATAGTTGATGTATTAGTATGATAATAAGACTTAATGGTTAAGTAAAGTCTAATGGCCAACTAAAAAATATGATATTCATGAAGGCTCTATAAAGAGTGAAATCAAATGTGATGGTTTTGAAAGTTTTACATGTGGAAGATAGAGTTATGAGGTAAAGCAAGAGGAGAGAGAGTGTGCCTAGTGGATGGATTGAAGAGAAGATAAGGTTAAGGACTATTTTTATGACATATAGGTCATAATTATAACTTTATAATAGTGTACTTTTAAGATTGAATATTGAGGATGAGAGAAGAGGTGTAGAGTGATCTAAAAGGTGTTTGTCATGCCTTGCTTATGTATACAAGATTGATAGAGTGTGATGGGTTGAAAGAGAATTTTTACACATTTTTTATCCATTAGATTGAAAAGAAATCATAGTTATAGATATGTTTATTTCATAGGTATTATGTGGGTGTTCAACATCCAAAAAAAGTTGGTGCTTATTCATGCTTAGGGATGGGTTCTCCTTGTGAAGTGGGTGCTACACTAAAAGGTATCTTATTTGTGATCATATTATAGGACAAGTAGTCCATGTGTTTTCAAGATAGAGAGTTGGGTTTATTCCACATGAGGGTTTCCAATGTAATTCATGTGTTGTGTGTTTAATCTTTCATCATCTTTTTGCTTCACTATTATGAATGACTTGTATTATTTATGAATGGTAGTGATGATTGATTAAGGATTGCAAGGATTGGAATTGAATTTTGGATTATCTTACATCACTAATTCATGCCCCCTCTTAATGATTATACCTCTACAAATTGGTATCAAAGCCACAACATCTTTGCAATTTTAACCATTTTAAGGTGATCAAACATATAATAGATGATAAAGAGGATAAAACATTTATCCAAGTTGAAATACTATGTTATTTATTAGAGATTAAACATCTAAAGCAAGTGAATGAATGTCTAGAGGAAGAAATTGAAAGATTGAAGAACTAGAAAGGGAGTAAGAATTCATATCTGACTTCCTTAATGTATCATGATATTATTGTAAGAATTAATGGTGTGAATATACAAATAGATAAACTAAAAAATATAGTCAAGAATTTATAGGACATGATGAATAAAGGCACGAATCAAAAGATGCATAATTTGAAAGATAAATTTATTACCTATATATATCTAAGAATATTAATAACATAAAAAACTATAGTTATGTCTTTAATGGATATTATTATAATTGTAATGAATATGGTCACAAATATAGGGAATATACTTACTCTTCAAGGAGAAAAAAAGAGTCTATACTATAACTATAATCAATAGGGACATATAGCCAAGCACTACAAGAGAGAATTTTGGTAAAAGGACAATCAAGTCATTGACAGCATTAAATGGTTCAAGAAAGACAAATCCAAGATTGAAAAAAAGAAGAAACAATATTTAGATAGTTCACCAAAGGAAGAATCAATGTTTGTTCAAACTACCTTACATAACTAAGATGAAAATAAGAAATGGTATTTAGATAGTGGATTCTCAAGTTATATGATAGGATACAAGAGCAAGTTTATCTCTCTAAAGAAGTACAATTTAGGCTTAGTAAGGTTTGGTGACAACAATTCTACTAACATAGTTGGGAAAGGTTTTGTAAGCTTGGATAATGGTCACACTATAACTAAAAAATGTTTTATATGTAGAAGGTTTGGAACACAATCTTTTAAGCATTAGACAAATGTGTAAAAAGGGAAATTTTCTAAATTTTCATGACAAAGGGTGTGAAGTGAGAAGAGAAAAGTCTATAAAATTTGTAGCAAACATTCACAAGGAAGAAAATAACTTGTATGTATTCCATGAATCCAATAGAGAGGAGTGATTTATGAATCAATTAGAGGAAATCTTGATTTGGAATAGAAGACTTAGACATTTGAAGTTTGACAATTTAGTGAGGATCATTTCAAAAGGGCTAGTAAGTCATATGTCTAAAATCACTAAGATTCCTCATACCCTTTTTAAGGCATGACTTCATAGGAAGTAAACCAAAAGAAACTACAAATCTAAGGAGAATTCCACCAAAGTTACATTAGAGTTAATCTATACTAACCTATGTGGACCTACAAGAATTCAAGGCATACAAGGTAACAACTACTTCATGATATTAATTGATGACTTCACTAGGATAACTTAGATATATTTCCTTAAAGATAAATTAGAATATTTTGAAAATTTTAAGTCATTCAAATCTCTTCTTGAAAATAAAAAAGGATCAAGAATCAAGTGTGTGAGATTAGATAGATGAGGAAAATTTTGGTCTTATTTTTTTTTACTTTTGTGAAGAAAAAGGAATTAGAAGATAATTTTATGCTACTAGGACACCCTAATAGAATGGGGTAGTTGAAAGGAAAAATATAACTTTCCATGAGATGACTAAAAACATGCTTCAAGATTCCAAACTATAAGATGTTTTTTTAGAAAAGGCTAATAATACATCAGTATATATCTTGAACAAATGCCAAGTTATAATAAATGGTGAACAGACTCCATATGAGCTATAGAAGAATAGGGTGGCAAATTTCAAACACTTTAGATTTCTTGGAAGCAAGTGTTTATCAAGAAAGATGAAGAAAATCTTGGTAAATTTGACTCAAGGTCTGATGAATGCATCTTCTTAGGTTATTCCTCCATAAGTTATACTTATAGATGTTTCAATAAAAGACTCTACAAGGTTGTTGAAAGATGTAATGTAAGAGTTGAAGAAGTAGGTGACATCAAGAAGACTATCTTATAGATAAATGAAACTATTAAAAATCCTATTTCAAAAAATGAAGGCATACCAGATCAATTAGATGATGAAGAGGAAGAGGTAAGGTAGGACACTAAAACACCTTCTAGAATAATACAGAAGGATAATCTTATTTCCCAAGTTATTATAAATATGAATGCTAATATGCAAATTAGAAGGAGAATTTTGGTCAATCATAATCAATAAAACATAGCTCTATTATCCAATGTTGAACCTAAAACATTCTTAAAATCTAGCAAAGATGAAAATTGGACATGTGCAATGGATGAAGAACTTGATCAAATAATAAATAATGAAACATGAGATTTGGTTTTAAGGCCAATTGAAAAAAATATGATAGAAATTGAGTATTCAAAAATAAGATGAATGAAAAAGGAGATGTCGCAAGAAATAAGGCTAGACTAGTATGTAAATGATATCCTCAAGTTGAAGGGATAGATTTTGATGAAAAAATTGCTCTTATGGCAAGCATGGAAGAAATTAGACTCATATTATGCAAGCTTCAAGGGTTTAAATGTTTACCAAATGGATGTGAAATTTAAATTTTGGAATGGAAACTTAGATGAAGAAGTTTACATTGAGATACTTGAAGGTTTTTCCATGTTGAGTAATCAAGACTATGTTTGGAAACTAAAGAAGGCTTTATATGGTCTTAAATAATTTCCTAGAGCTTGGTATGATATATTAGACAAGTATATTTTGAGTTAAGGCTTAAAAAGAGGGGTAGCTGAAAATAATTTTTACATTAAGATAGATGGAAATCATAAATTATTAGTTATATTCTATGTTTATGACATAATTTTTGGTTCTGACAATGACAACATGAGTAGAGAATTTGTAGATGCTATGAAGACTAAGTTTGAAATGTCAAATTTAGGAGAACTTTCCTTCTTTTTAGGATTACAAATTAACCAATTTGATGTAGGGATATTCATTTCACAAGCTAAATACATCAAGGATATGCTAAGGAAGTCTGATATGTTGGATTATAAGCCAATGATTACTCCAATGATCATAGGGTGAAAGTTAATTAAACAATATGACTCACCAAGTTTTGATCAAAAATTGTATAGATCCATGATTAGAAGTTTCTTATACTCTAGGCTTGATATCATATAATAAATAGGCCTTATAGGAAGGTTTCAATCTAATGCTAGAGAATCTCACTTGAAATTAGTTAAAAGGATCTTGAGATATCTCAAGATCATAATAGAGTATGGTTTATGGTACCCTAGGAGCAAAGAATTCACTCTATAGACATACACTGATGCAAATTGGGTAGGATGCATAGATGACAAGAGGAGTATCAGTGGTGGTGTTTTATTCATGGGTGAATACTTGGTATCTTGTCTAAGAAATAAGTAAGCTTATATATATGTATCATCTATATAAGATGAGTATATAGTTGTGCTTCCTATTGTAATTAGGTAATATGGATGAAACAAACTTTGGAAGAATATAAGGTAAGTCAAAGTGGACCTTGTCCTATCTATTATGACAATACTATTGAAATTATTATCTCCAAGAATCTTTTTATACATTAAAAAACTAAACACATTCCTATTAGATATCATTTCTTGAGAGAACAAGTTAAAAATCAAAGTGTTAAGTCAGAGTATGCCTATAAAAGAATAACTTACAAATATTATGACTAAACCATTGACAAAGGAAACATTTAAATATCTAAGACAAAGATTGGGAGTCATCTCCTTTTATATAAATCATTATATGGTATTTCGTTAAGGGGAGCAACAATTTTATAAGTTTTATCTAGTAGTTGGAGATGGTTTAAATGTGCTCAAGAGGAGCCTAAGGTTATGGTCAAGATGGTGTGTTGTCAATGAGTAAGATTGTAAAGACCTAGTAAGAAGTGGTATGCATAGTGATAGGGAGAGTTTTTATCATCTATCCAAGGTGTTCCTTTCCTATTTTTGGTTCCTAAAATATTTTTAGGTCCTTAGGATAAATTGGTGCCCACTTTATCATTGTGTCAAAGGGGGAGAATGTATTTGTATAGGAAGTAGGAGTATGCACATAATTATTGTGTTGGTGTTGGCATCAATGATAAATGGTGAGATTGTTGGATAGTTTTCAATGATGTTTCCAAGGTGACCAAGGATGTTGACAAGGTGTCATGAATGTTATAATGATAATGACAAAGTGTGCTTCAATGTGATTTAGAGCTATTACATAGTTTTTCAGTGTTTAACTTGGTAAGGTAGATGATGGATGTGTTTGGTAATGTGATCACATTAGAGAAGACATATGGGGTGTTAATAATTCTTGGATTGTGTGTGAAATTGAAAGGATTTCATTAGAGTAGTCATATGAATGTCTAGGTTCTCCTAGTCATCTTAGCAAATTAGGATGAGTGAGAAGATTGATGATGTTAGCATTCACACATGTGAAGGTGTCAGAAGAAAGTGGTCACATAGGTTTTTTAAAATTCATGCCTATATCATATGTCTCAAATTTTATGTCTTGATATGTTGTCTAACAAAATATATTGAGGTGAAAAGTTGGCTTTCTAGGTAGATTGTAATGTTCCCATACTTAGTCAAAGTTTCTCTAGAAGACTGTGATGTGCCAAAGACCATCAATTTTAAGCCTCAAGAAATAGATGTTATTTAGGGTAAATGAAAGGATTCTAAGTATTAAAATATAGATCATTTATATCAAGTATCTAATGGCACACATTTGATCATAGATGGAGATCCAATAGAAAACACAAGGTCAATAAGTTAAAGGGTCCTAAGATTGTACATGGGAATACCAAGTGTCATAAACATGTTTCAAGACTAATAAAAAAGGTCCAAAAAAATCATGTAGGACTTGAAAGTAGTGTAAAAACATAAAGTTTGATAAAAGGGTCCAAAGAAGGCAAGGGGGGCTACTAAGTGTCTCAATCTTGGTGGCATGGATCAAAGATAAATGGTTAGCAATTGAAGGTAAAGACCAAGTGACTGACAAAGAGATTTACAAACAATATTTGAAAAAATTTCTATAAGTCACAAGATCGAGACACTTGTCTAAAGCTTTTGCTTTACACAATGACCATTGGAATTTAAATTAATAAAGGAAAACTAGTATAATTTATTTGAGCTATAACTTTTGATATATGACAAATTTGATAGTGGTATAAAAAACAAAGCTATAAAATAATCTAAGGAAAATATATAAATATGTGTTGTAAGGTTTTAATATCCATAAATTTATAGTTATTGAGATTAAACGTTGACTATGTGTTTGACCATCATTTACAAGTGACCCAAGAAGGATGTTTGAGTTTGTATTGATGAGGTTTTGGATGTTTCAAGGTAATTTAACTATTGGAGAGTATTGAAGACTCCATAAGAACAATATTTTTTTATTTTTTAGGTTTTTACAATCCATATTGAGTATGAAAAAATTCTTAAAATTTGAGTGTTTATTCATTCATGATGTTCTTATGAAAAGACTATTGTTTGATTAGATTTTGCATATATAGAAGAGCTTAGTTATGGATGTAATAACTTAAATGTGTCTTATGGATCATGTAGAGTGGACTTATGTATTTTTAAGAGGTATTTTTTCTAATAATTTTCTCAATGAAGTGCTAAAAGAGTGAATAGGTCTCAATGAGACTTATAAGGGCTACTAAGGTGTATTTGCTTAAGGTTGACTCATAGATGATATGGTAAATTTATTAGTATGATAAGAAGCCTTAAGGTTTAATTAAATTATAATGTGCAACCAATAAAATGATATTCATGAAGGATATATAAATACTAAAATCAAAGTTGATGTTTTATAGAGTTTTATGTCTGGAAGACAGAGTTGTGAAGCGAAGTAAGAGGAGAGGGAGTATGCCTAGCTGATGGATTGAAGAGTAGAGTAGGTTTAGGAATGTTTTTATGACTTGTAGGTCATATTTATAATGTTATAATAGTGTACTTACAAGATTAAATATTGAGGATGAGAGAAGAGGTCTAGAGTGATCCAAAAGGTGTTTTAGATGCCTTGCTTGTGTATGCAAGATTAAGAGCATGTGAAGGATTGAAAGAGAAGTGTTACACATTGTTTATACATAAAATTAAAAGGAAATAAGATTTATGGATCTACTAATTTCACAGGTGTTGTGTGTGTACTCAACATCTAGAACAAGTTGGTGCTTTTTCATGCTTAGGGGTGGGTACTCCTTGTGAAGTGGGTTCTTTAATAAAACATCTCATGTTTTTCATCATATTAAAGAACAAGTAGTAAATGTGTTTTTAGGATTAAGAGTGGGATTTATTCCACATTAATGTTTCCCGATTAATTCATGTGTTGTGTGTTTGATCTTGTATCATCTTTTTGTTTCACTATAATGAATGACTTGCATTCTTTATGAATGCTAGTAATGATTGATTAAGGATTGAGAGGATTAGAATTAAAGTTTGGATTATATTGAATAATTTATTCACCATCCCTCTAATTTATTATACCTCTAACAAATATATTTATTACATTCCATCTGAATGGCACCATGTTAGACAAGGAAGAATTTGGAGTCCACCTAGGTCACTTTGACTAGGTCATGAGGGAGAAGGTCTCCAATCAATCAAGGAAGGGGAATAAGAGATTATCAATCTACCAAAATATTATAAAAAAAACATCAACCAAGTTTCTAGAGTCTAAGTTTTAATGGAATCTCCCTTCTAGGTGTATCGAAGGCTGGTGACTCAAGCTGAGATGATATTCAAGGAACCCTCAATGAACCTTGATAAGTTGGAAAAACATTTCAACCTCATGGTATCTACATTGGAAGATAGGGATGTGAGATAAAATTATTTGGGAGTTATATATTCACAACTTCCTTTACATATCAACTATGTGTTCCCCCACAGATCTTTTTGTAGGCTTGAAGGGATTTTTCTTGTTTAAATTTTAAATTATGGTTATAACTGTCATGAGTGACCATCATTTCCTAGGATGGGAATCTCATGATATTTTAAGTTTAATCCCATAATTATCTATATGATTCAATTTTTTATTATAATACATGGGTTGACTAAAATTTTCTCTAAAGTGTTGTCAAATTATATCTAAAATTTCACCTACTTTTTCCTTCATCTCTTTAGACTATAGAGTTAGCCATGATTGATTGTTGTAATAACACTTACTTTTTTAATGAATATAATTCCAAATTTTTATAAAGAGATTGTTCTATGTCTCAATTATATTCAATCTCCATTTTGAATGGTTGTGAATGTTAGTAATATTTGAATAATACCTTGTAACTAAATGTATGCTATGGTTATGATGTGATTGTCTATTATAATCACTTTTTGAACTCTATCATTTATCTTATCAAGTTTTTTTTAATTTTTGTGTTAATATATAAGTTACCATTGGTTGTTTATGTGTAGTTTTCTATAAACTCATAGTACTTAAATTTAGTGAGGGTTCATATTTTAATCATGCTCCCCTATTTCTTCAAACTCTTCCCACTGTGTTTTCTTGGAGGTATAAATTTTAGTGAAACTCTATCTACAATGGTATAATTTTGGCAAGGGAACTTATTTTGGTGGTTGATGCATTGATTTCATTCTAAATCAGGAGGATCTCTTTCTTTCCTTACTCTCCCCTCTCTTTTTGTGTTTGTTTTCAAAGACTGAACTACCCTTACCTTATTCTATTTAGAAAAAAATGAGCACAATATATAAAATTTAATAATAACCTTTGATAATTAGATTTATGTGGAAGAATCTCATATTGAACTTTTAGTGGTGGCACAACATCTCTTGGTAACTATTCATGAAGAATCCATTATGAATTTAGATATATATAGCTATGTCATGGGCTAATCCCAAATCAGTCATAAATGGAGGATAAATTTCCATCATTGTTCCCATCTTCATCTTTTAGGAATACCCAATCCCATGGGTATTTCATGAACTAGAATTTAAAGCAAATAATAGATGGTACTAGAAAGAGGCACTTAGTCCCTATCTTTTAAACTTGTCAATTATTTATGGGTGTGATGAAATTTTTCTTATTAATAATAATTTACTAAACATTGTTTGATTGTGAATCATCCTGTAGACTAGTTCACCTGCTCTCAAGGCTAGGTCCCACTATAACTGATTGGTAATTTCCCCCGCTCTTGCATATAAAACCCAGCTCAACCAACCTAGACCTACCATGATTCTAACTAGTTTTCCCCCATAACCTCTTCCAAATTTGTAGCCTAAAATGACTTGGTTAGTTGGATCTACCATTAACATTTCAGGGGTTATCCATGATTTACCTAGAAACCTTGAGAGATATATTCCCCATTTCAAACCTAGTATGGGAAAAACTTCTACAAAACACATAAATTCCTATAAAACTACCTTAAATCTCTTAAATGTAAAACACAAAGATGTGGTGTGTAGGATTTTCCCTTTCATCTTGATGAATTCAACATATTTTTGGTTACTCAACCTCCCTAAAGACTCTATCCCTAGTTGTAACCATTTCAATACTTCCTTCCTCACCCAATTTGGGTAGGTGAGAGACCCTATTATCCTCTATCAACAATTTTATTTATCAAAAGAGAGACCAATGAGTCTATTAGGAATTTCAATGATAGGTTTCAAAATATGTATAATCATGTCACTATGTTTTATCAACCTAACCCCAAACTAGTGCTTTAAATGTATAAGGATGTGTTAAACCCTTAGATATACATGTTCCTAAAGATAGATGCATCTATAATACACCTATCCTTGGCTTATGAATTAACCATCAAGGTGGATAAACAAATAAACCCCCAAGGACACATGATGGCTCCCACTCCTAGTTTGATACCATAAATTTTCACATTGAGCTTCTTGCCCAACATTCATAAAAATTTCCCAATGCTTCAACCACTCCATGCAATCTATAAAATCCCACTGGGTTATCCTAATTCAAACCACCAATTAGGTTTTCTTAACTTAAGGGTCCATTAACTAATTCCTTAAACACAATACTAGGTAATATTGGGAGTAGCTAATAATACCCAAACTACAATCTAGGAGTTTGTAAAGAAAAATTGGGATGTCCTTCAATGAATGGGATAAAAACTTAGCAATGGTTTATTTTGGATACAAACGTAGGTGATTAACTCTAATGCAAACAATTCTATCAAAAACTTCACATATCAAAGACCAATTATGAACTATAACTATCTTAATAATCCCCCAGAACCCTCACCAAATAGGCTACATAAAATCAATGCTTTTGAAAAAGCCTTACCTAATTGGTGTCGAGTGTATAACATAGTATCTCATGGGGAACTAGATTACATGGAGTTTTATTTCACTTTTGAGATATTTTAGAAGGAAATTTAATAATATGAGGTGGTCTCCAATCATCTTGAATCCTCCAACATGGGTAAATCCCCTAGTAGTACTATGGTGTTTTGAGACCACATATTCCCAAACTAGGAATAAAATGAGAAAAAAGGGTATAATTGAGGTGTAAGAATTTCAAATTTTTTGGAAGATTAACTACACCCTCAATAATATGGAAATTTGGTATCCACTTGCTACCTTAGTTCACCATAAAAATGGTGCAACCCCACCAAACCAAAATTCTAGGAATGATCCCCCACCTCTTAGACCTCAAAAACCAAAAGAACCTATAAAAACACCACCAACCTAAATTAAAGGGGGTTATAACATAGTGGAGGATATGGAAAATATCAAATTTAACATTACACTTCATGATCTTGCTTAAATAATTGAGCAACGTGATCTCCTATTGAAATCCTTGACTCAAAAGTTGACCCCACCAACATAGATGAAACCAATAGCAATACACACCAATGTGCTCATTCACAAAAATAAGATGGAAGTTCCCTCTTTCCTCTTAACCATTTGGTTGTTTGAAAATAATCTACATAACTTCTTAGTAGATTTAAGAGCCTTAGCCAATATAATACTAATAGGCCTATGTGAGAAGCTTAGGTTAGTCCTTATAAAGTTAGACAAGGTAGTGGTCCATCTCAAAAAGATTGAAGTGAAAGTGATAGGGGAACTGCTAAATTTCCACACCAAGTTGGATTTTGAGCCTAGGGTTCAATAATTCATAGACATCCAATTAGTGGAGATTATTGAAGCTTATGGTATGATCCTTAGCAGAGACTGGTCCAAATCCCTAAATGGGTATATGGCCATGGATTTATCTCATATGTGGTTGCCATGGAGGGGAGTATCAAACAAAAATTTATTAGATAGATAACCTTGCATGAAACACATGATAACTAAATACAACACCATTAATGATAAAGTAAACCTAGTATCCTCAAACCTATGGATCTACATTTTGAGCTCAAAACCACCCAAACACCAAGCTAGTCATATCCCAAACCTACCTAGATTATGGTCTATATATATAGATGGATATCATTCCCAATAAGTAAGTAGAGTATGTTATGATTATATACCCCCTAGGGAAAAAATGTTTAATGTTTTATAGGTTGAAATTTCCTTACATGAATACTATAGAAGATAATGAAGCTCTTATCCTAATATTCCAATTGCATTGAAATACAACACTGATGAACTCAGAGTATTTAGGACTCTAAGTTGGTGTTCAACCAATTCAAAACTAAATTCCAATGCAAGTGATCATACCTCATAATGTATAAGCATCAATTTTGGGACCTAATATATATGTTTAATACATTTCATATCATCCTTATCCCATGATAGGAAAACTAGGTAGCCAACTAACTAGCATATGTAATAACAAACCTCACTCCCCTAGATGACACTAAGTTATAAGAGTTCTCTGTGGAACTTGTCCCATGTCCTTCTATCCCTAAGAACATGAAAAACTTTTAGTTATTTGAGGATGACCAATAGATCATCCAATTTCTCATCAATGAGGGAATATAAGAGACCCAAGTTATATATGAGAAATATAGAGACAACCTTGACAATGAGCTTGATAAACATGGGATCTTGATTATTTATGGGAACTAGATCCTGAAAGGGACAATATCATTATAAATAACATTTGATGCTTTATACTCCACCTTTCAAGAAAAAAAACCCAAGTTTGAGGACCAAAAGTGTTGACTCATCAACTTCAGTCTTTAAAAAATCCCCAGATGGTCAATATAGGTTCTGGATGTATAGACTACAAATTGGATCAATTACAAAGGTTACTACAGAGATATAAGGATGTAATTTTTTGGGCCTATGGAGACCTTAATTTGTTTAACTTGAGAGTAATCACTCACACTATTTCCCTCAAACCTAGTTAGAAACCATTTAAGTAAATACAAAGGTTGGTAAACCCAACCATGGAGCCCTTAATATATAAGGAAATCCATATGTTACTTTTTTTAAGGATAATTTTCCTATTTTTCCACTCTGCATATGTGTCTAATTCGGTACTTGTGTGAAAGAAAAATGGAGAAATCCACTTGTGTGTAGACTTATAGAACTTAAACCAAGCCTCATATAAAGATAATTACCCATTACTTTCCCTTGAAGAGGTGATTTAAATGGTGAGTGGGTCTCAAATGATGTCCTTTTTAGATGTCTTCTCTAGAAACAACTAGGTCTTAGTCAACTTTGAGGACATGACTAAGACTAACTTCACCACCAAGTGGGGAAAATTTTCTTATAGATGAATGCCCTTTAGGATGGTCAATGCTGGCACAAATTTCCAAAGAGGAAAGGAATTTTATTTTGAAGGATTGATAGGTAAATGTATAATAATATATGGATGACCTAATTATGTTTTTAAAATATAGGTTAGATCACGTGCACCATTTCAAAAAACTATTTTAAATATGTAAAAGGTATGGTATTTCCCTAACCCCAAAGAAGAGTGTGTTCAATGTCACTGAAGGTATGCTTCTCAATCAAATTATCGTGAATGAAGGTATTAATATCTAACCCAAAAGGGTGGATGTAATTTATAAATTATTTATACCTAACAATAATAAAAAACTAAAATCTTTCTTTGGGAGAATTAACTTTGTGCGTAATTTTATTTTAAGATTTTTTGAAATAGTAAAACCCTTGAATGCAATGTTGAAATAGGATGAAAAATTAGAATGGCATACTACATCAAATAAATCTTTCCATGGTATCAAATATTCCATTATATAATCCTTAGTTCTCATCAATCTAGACTATACACAATATTCCTATGTCTACCCCTTTGCTTCAGAACACACCATTGTTGCTTGCCTCACCCAAAGGTCAGAATGAGAAGAACACCCTATGGATTTTATGAGAACCAATATTAAGGATACCAAGAAGATACAATCTACTTTAGACAATCACGCCTATGCCTTGGTCAAGGTGATAAAGAAACTTCTATCACTACATCCTTAGAAATAAAGTGCATATGATTATCCTAGACCCAACAATAAAGCAAATGTTGGGGCAGAATGAGTTGGGTGAATGAAGAGGTTGATGGATGAAAAAATTATAGGAGTATGACTTTTAAATCAAACCAAACAAAATATTTAGAGTATAGGACATTACTTTTCTAAAAATAGATATATATTCAATAATTATGGTGTACTAAGTGAACCAAAGGAGAGTGATACAATCATAATGGTATGACCCATTCATGCACTTCCTACTCTATGGAAATGCACATCAAGGACTCAATCACACATAAAATATGGCCCTCTAGTTAAATGCTACATAATATATTCTAAAGAAGGGAGTTTTGTTTAGAAGGAACCATGAATGAATCTACCTTAGGTGTGTGTCATAAGATGAATGCAAATAAATAATGGTCAATTTCCATGACAAACTAGGATCCAGTCACCCTAAAATAAATACCATGGCCCACAAAGTTATTTGGGTAGAATAATAATGGCCCACACTATTCAAATATGTTTATTTCCATGTTTTCTTTTTCCATTAGTGCCATACCTTTGCTAAAATGGAAACCCATGTGACAATGACACTATAGCCTATCATGGAGTCTACCCCATTTGCCCTCATGGACACAAAATATTGCATGAGGTGTTATAAAGTAGTTTCAACTAAAATAATCACTAATTTCATATTAATAAAGTTCTTATAAAACACCATAACTACTCATTACAAGGTCCTCATCTCTTTGGTGTGTGATAATGGTCCTACCTTCTAATCTACATATTTCACATAATGGGCCTATGATAATGGAATCATACTAATGTTCTCACCCAATCACTACCCACAAGGTAATAAATTGGTAGAGTCTACCAATAGGTTAAGTGCACAAAGTTAGGGGATAAAAAGTGGCCTATCTTTGGACATGATTTTCTTGAAATCTCAAAAATCTAAACTTTTGTAGATAATTTGAGATATCTACGCTCCAAATTTGAAGATGGTGTAAGAAAATGACATGTAGAATTTTGATTCTAGTTTCCAAATTATTTACTTGTTTTAAATATGGTTAATTATAACTAGGTGAAACATTTAAAATTTGAAGATGAACTCCTATTCTTTAATAAAATAGAGTAGATAGACAGTCGTGTGGTGTACCATTTTTTGAGTAACATTTAATATTATTTGAAACCCTTTGGTCAAAATTTATATAAGATATTATAGTTTGTGACCTATATTTGTTTATATTTTTTCAATGAATACTTTTTTATGAATTTTTCAAGTAAATAGATTCTAAAAACTAATTGACAAATGCATATTCATCCGTGTGATGCACCTTACTACCTCAAAAAAAATGAAAATCAATTTTTTTTAATGTGTGTAGAATTAGGCCTAGTTTGTGACCATATAATTTATTTTTAATTTGGACAAATGAAATAAAAATTACATGAACATGTATAGGCATGTATGTTTGTGTCATGTAGTGGCTTAAAAAATATATATTTATAAATCAACATAGTTTGAAACCTTAAATTAGTTAAAAATTTATAAAAAACAAATTTTTTGGAAAGAGGACAGTGTGATCATCGCAATGGTATTAAGTTTTTGAATTTTCACATTGAAATTCATACTATATTTGGTGATAAAATTTGAATATTGTAATTTTTTATCATAAGTCTCAGACTCGATTGTAGATTGACAGGTCCAAGCCTTAGGCTTGGGAATCTAAGCCATTCTCAAGCCAAAAGGCATGAGATTTGACTTCAAATTCAAATTGTATGATCGTATTAATAAAATGATCACTATATTAATGTGATCAAATTATTAAAAAATTATTAACAGATCATGTTACTTAATAACATGATCATGTAAATAATATGTTCACATTATATATTCACAACACCTAAAAACCCAAATTTACATTTTGACCTACTAAAAGAGCCATTAGGCATAGTAGTCTTGAGAACAAAGTTTGGTCAATTAAGATTATTGTTTGGGACTAATGATCTTGTCAATATTTGATAGAATTGAATGATAATTGGTGATGTATTAACATATGAATCAATTTATTATTCATTTGACATGAGTTTATTCTTTCTTAAAATACAGACAGTCCTAGTTTATCCTAGACAAGGTCAAGAAGTCAAAAGTTGGTTTTTGGTGATCCACTAATCCAAATCATTCATAATTTGGTAGATTTGATTTATATTTAATTTTTTACGTGATTAAATAAATTATATTTTCCAAAAATTAATTAGATTATAAGGATCCTCTGACTAAGTACTAACAGACCTAGAGTATTAGGTTCAAAAGAGGGTTTAGTGATATTATAAATGTTTAAGGATTAGTTATTTTAAAGTTGGTATTTGAAAATGAATTTATAGTCTTCACAATATTTAAATGGTGTTTTTGAAAAACAAAAAATAAATCAAGGGTCATTTTATTTTGTGTTAAGAGTGTATACAATCCTAAAAGAGGTTGAATTTGGTTAAATGTGATTGTGTTAGTTTTTATGGATAATTGGTGATGTTTGGAACTTATGAAAACAATTATAAATTTTGTAGTATTTTTTGAGTTGCTATTGTTAGAGTTATTAAGTGAAGTTTTATAAGGATCTATTTTCAAGGTATATCAATGCATTTGTACCTTATTTTCATATAAGAAGTTGTCTTTTGTCAAGTTTAGAGATGTCACAAAAATGTGTGACATAAACATACATGATAAAAACATACATTCCTTACGATATAATTTATCTTATCATGATATGCCATATCATATATTTTTTAAACCTATGGCCTAAAGTAGTAACAATCTAGACGTGTATTTGAAGTAAATTGGGTTATTTCAAGCCCCTTCAACCTAATTACATGACTATAAAATGTGATTTAGGGATTTTTCAACTCCAATTTCATTATCTAAGTTAAATAGAAGAAACAAAATTTTATTTATATGCAATTTCTACATGTATACAATGTTGTTTCAAGCTCAATAAACTTAAATTCATTAACTAATGAATGCAAATGTTGATTAGTTTAATTGTGGAGGTAATTAGGATCAAAATGAGCTAATTGACTATATTTTAAATTATATATTCAATTTGATTTGGATTTAAATTAACCCTAATGTCGTGTCATAAATAATTAACCAAAGAGTTGATTCATTTAATCTAGGAGGCATTTGAGGCCAATTTGAACCCCTTAAAGATGAAGATATGATTTGGGGCAAAATTAAAAGTTTGATTCTATCATGAATTGATCCAATTAGTCAAATTATGAAATTAGGGGTGTGATTTGGGAAAAATTGATCCCATAAACCAAATTTATGTCTCAATAAATTATATAACATTTATGAAACATGTATGGCTTAACTAACCCTAATTTTATTAGAAATGCAAACATGTTTAGGTAATTATCACAAATAGGTGAGAAAGTAGCTCAAATTTTCTTTAATTAGCTTATTTATTGGACCTTATATCTAATATCTTGAACGCTAAACCCTGTACCATTTATCTTAAACCCTACGCCATAATCCTTAAACACCAAACCCTTTAAATTGTAGCCCTAAACCAATAAATTTATCCCTAATTAACATCCTTTATGTATAGTAAGAAATAGGTTCATAGGGATGAGGTTGGTCAAAAGTTCATCACTCATTACCATAATTGACTTTGTATGCTCAATATGTGATGATGTGGGGCCTAATTGATCCCAAAATCACATTCTTTACTCATAGATCTAGGTTCAAGGAGCTCAAATTTGACCTAACCACCATCATGATTGTACCTAATATACCCTAAAACCTATACTCTGAGCCCTAATCCCTAATGTTCCTAATCCATAAGATCTCAACCATAAATATAAACTCTTTAAACCTTGAACCAATCATTTTAGCCCAAATTAACATCATTTAGACTAATAATTAAGTTTAAAGGGCTCAGTTTGGCATAAATCACATGATTGATTACCCCATTTGAATAATTCACTCAATCTACATGATTACATGGGGTATAATGACAACCCAAAAACATATTTTATAGTCACAAATGGGTCCAAGTGATTCAAATTATCCTCAATTATCTTTGTGATTGACCTTGTGTACCCTAAACCATATATACATTTAAACCTAAGCCCTAAACACTATACCCTAAATTTTATATGATAAATTTTCCCTATTTACCAATTTATTTAGCACCAATTAACATCCTTTATAGTAAGAATTAGGTTTTCACATGATAAAGCAATTAGAGATTATATATAGGTCCTTAAACCTAAACCTTATGCCTCAATCCCTAATACATAAATTGTAATCCTTATTCCATAATTCCCACTACATTTAGTAAACATAAATGCCTTATTATATAATTTTTTTTATCATGAGATGTCATAAAATGCACTTTTTAAACATATGGCCAAAACTTAGCCTTTGGAGTACCAATCTAGTTGTGTATTTGAAGTAAATTGGGGCTATTTTGAGCCCCTTCAAACTAAATTCATGAATATAAAATGTGATTTGGGGGTTTATCATCTCTAATTTTCCCTATTCACCATCATTATTATACCTTATATACCTTAAAATCTATACCCCAACCCCTAATGCTTAAAGTTCTTATTCCCTAAACTCTAAACCATAAATATAAAATATTAAAACCCTAAACCAATCATTTTATCCAAAATTAACATCATTTAGACTAATAATTATCTTTATAATTGACCTGATGTACCTTAAACCTAAGCCCTAAACACTATACCCTAAATTTTAAACCAAAAAAATTCCCTATTTGCCAATTGATTTAGTCCAAATTAACATCCTTTGTAGTAAAAATTAGGTTCAAAAATGTCATATAGTGATTATACATTATATACACCCTTAAACCTAAACCCTACATTCCCTAATCCCTATCCATAATCCCTAAAACATTAATTATAATCCCTAATCCCTTAAACATAAATTGTAATCCCTAAACCCTAAACCCTATGCAGTAATGCATAAATCCCTAATCCATAATCCTTAATCTTTATTAAGTATAATGTGATCACATTATTTAATACCATGATCATGTTATTCTTAATATAGACAAAACTCATTTCTCAATGTAAATTTCTAACCTCAATCAAGTATTAATAATAACTCAATCATGTTATTATTAACATACGTTTCTCAATGTGTATGTTGAATCAGAACCTAGTATAACAAATAACATAACCAAGTTATGTAATAATGTGATCATTTATTATTATTATAGACTAAGCTAATTTTTCAACATTTATTATTAACCCAAATCAAGAATTCTATCCCTACAAACATTATCTATGTACTTCTATGGGACCTATGATACATGTGTACTTGACACCACCTTTGAAAAGTTATAAATTATCCTTGATGGGTGAAAAATCACATTTGAGGAAGAGGAAGATATTGAAGAACAAAAAACCAGAGGAATTAGATGATTTTAAATAGCAAAACAAGATATAAAAGTAAAAGCATCATGGTATACAAGGGATAAACCCTAATCTTGAGGAATAAATGCCATAGATAATGAGCCAATTGACAATAATGAATTAAAAAATGATGAAATTGACCATAATGAATTGAATAATGATGAGATTGACCATAATTAAATGAATAATAATAAAATTTACAATAATGAATTAGATAATGTTAGAAGTTTACATTCAAAGTTCCAAGTATTTATTTTGTTGATGATGAGTCTATGTATGATGTTTCACCGCCCCCCCCCCCCCCCCCCTTAATTGAAGAAAATTAGATGGAAACAAATAATGATGAAATTAACCATCAATAAAATTTCATGGAAACATATAATGAATAACTAAATAATGAATAAAATGCCATACCACCTCTAAATAATGAGAGTAATAATGATTTTGAAACACCCTCTCAATAAATTCCACCATTAACAACACCTCTAAGAATTGTGTGTAGAAAAGACAAGTACTTAATTGAAGTCAATGAAAAAAATTTAGAACCAATACATAAAAAAATGTCTAATCTCCATTCAATAAGATTGGCTCAAAAAATTGGGGTAATTTCTTTCATAGATTGGATTATGATAGTCAAAGATGTCAATTATTAGTTTCATTTATAAAATTGATTAAGATGAGACTTATAATATACACATTAGGACTAAAAACATCTAACATGGATGATGAAAATAATGAATTTGTTGAAAATATACATGATGCATATCATACTATAGGCCCAAAATCATGCAGCCAAGATTGTAGTGTTACCGATGTATACTTATAACTTTTGCAATAAGTGACAAAATGGGAAAAAAATGAATGGTTTCAAAAACAAGCTGACCACTCAATATAAATAGAAAAAACATTAATGAAAGAAATTGAAATATGTGAAATACTTAATTAACCTAATACCAATGATCTATATGAATTATATATTAAAATTTCATGAAAGGACAAGGCTATAGATGATACTCTCAAAAAGTTACTTTCTCAATTTTGGAAAGATAATACAAGAGTTTTGCCCAATGCAAGAGATGTTGTGAAAAAAAAATTAGTTCTTATAATCATAAACTACATCTAAAACATTTATTGGATATGACTCAAACACGATTGTACTCTAAATTTTTGGAAAAACATCCACAAATTTCTATTTTTCAAAGATATTTTGAGATGGCTGAACCTTTTTATGTGAAAATAATTCACACACACACCACTTGTTATTGTAGACAACATGTTGAATTTTCAATGAAATATGATGTTTTTCACCATATTCATTGTAATTTTCATACTAAAAACATTTTTTAGGAGTGTGGTATTGATTTTACATCAAAATCAGCTAGGTAATTTATTTCAACTATCTTTTGCAAAAGACCAGATGGACAACTATTTTACAATAAATCATGTTTAAATGGAAATTACAACATTTGTAGTGTATTGACAAAATTAAAAAAATGTATCCATGAGGAGATTATAAGTGAAATTGGATATTAATTATTTTTTTTAATAAAATATAAATCAATTACTTATCAAGTAAAATATGGCAAAGAATCTAAAAGGTGTGAGCTTGTTACAAAAAGATACATATTTCTTAATTTTTGGTCAAAGTTAGGGAGAAGATTGCTTATGAGTATGTAAGGCACAGACACATGAATATATTATTTAGTTAACATTTAAATATAATAAAGGATGTATTACCACTTATTTCATTCCTAGACATTATCCCTCCCCTCCCCTAGATGTGTTGGTAGTGTCAGCTTTTGGCTAGGAAGCATCATAACAATAGTTCTGCTAAATTCTCAACTTGTAGAACATGTTAAAACTTGGGTAATATTTTTGTTTTGTTTATTTTAGTTATATAAAAAAATTTAAGGGTTATAAAATTATATAATTTATAAAATACTACTATAAATATATTTTTTAATATCTACAAACTCTATATTGATATATTGACCTACTACAATAACAACTAGGTCTAAAGACCTAGAAACTTAATGAGTAATTGACCTAATAATTAATTTAAATATTTAAAAACTCTATTATGATTGATTAACATATTTAAATAATTAGTAATTGACTAGTTTAAATTAAGATTGTTTGAGAATGTATTTTAAATCAAGTTATGAACAAGAGTGGATAAATGAGGTTGGAATTATTCATGATCGTAGAGCATATTAATAATAATTTCATATCCTTATTAAAAATATAATATAAAACTATGCATTAGGTGGTATTAGGGTATGATATAGTCTTATGCTATATGTTTAAGTTCTGGATGTTTATGGTTTGAAATGAAGAATCCTTTTAACAAGGAATGCCATAGGGTATATTCAGTTAGCAAAACTTTCTAGTTTACCTTTTATGAAACATAGGATTAGAATATTGTTTGATGAAATTAGGATTTATAGATCATAAATAGAGT
>JARHVA010009456.1:87500-217500 GCA_037957365.1 Torreya grandis | reverse complement strand
GGTTTTTATTTTTTTGTAACATATTTAATGTGATCACATTATTAACATGAAAACATTATTGAAAATAACAATAACATGTTCATGTTATTATTTAAAATAAAATAATAACATTATTTAATAATGTGATTATGTTATGGATCGATAATTACCAATCCATAATTTAAATAACATGATCATGTTTTAGATTAAGGTAAAAATAAGTTTTGAAGGGACCCCGAAACCTTGAAACAAAGATAGAAAGATGAAGCATTTACAACCACAGGGAAAACCTAAAACCTACTACAAGAATTATCAAAAATAGGTTTTATATGGACTTGAAACCATCGAAAAGACCACAATTCATAACCCAGGTTTTACATAGACCTGGGTACACTGAAGTCAAAAGATTACAAAAAACTAGGAAACAGGACCAGATAACACAACCAACTAGAAAAACCAAGCTATTCTTCCAGTTCCAAAGTCATTTTCACTACTTCCTTACCTTTCACAGTAGTATCCTGAATGGCAGTAGCTGCCAACATGGCTCCCTCTTGCATAGCTTTCTTTCTTGAGCTTTGTCTCGTCCTCTTGCTAGGCCCCTCCAAGGATTTGATCTCCTCATTAGCTCTTTTTCCAATATTAACAGCTACATCACATATGTTAGATGTAACCTCCTCCATCTTCATTCTACTCTCCTTAATGAGTTCCCTTAGGTTGTTCTCATATTCTTTGAGTTTGATGGGGATGTCTCTCATCTATTTTTCCATGTTATTGATTTTGTTCCAAGCTGCCTTCTGGTTGTCTTCCATTATTTCCATTTTCCTTTTGAGATCCATTATCTCCTTAAACATCCATGAATCGAGTTGGAGGATAGCCTCTGCTTTGCAATTAACCCATCTTGTAGGTGTGTGCCTTCCATCATTCTACCTTTTATCACTCCACTCTTCTATGTTCTTATTAGGCTATTCCTGCCTTCTTCAATGTGGTCCTCTCTTCCCCTTTGATTCTGTTCCTTAGTTTCAGCTTGAACTCCCAAGTCTATTTCTTGGTTGTCAGACTGAACTGTGTTTTCCCTCTCATTTGTCAAAACAGGGTCCTCAACAGGGTCATCCAGGACTTTATCATCCTCAAACACTTGCTGGCTTTCCTCAGAGTCATGTTCACTATTTTCAGACTTCTCTATGTTGACTCCTTTCTCATTCTTCTCTAGAACTTCTTCTTCCTCATTGGAGCTTGAATTCCTGCTTTCTGTTCCTCCCTCTTCCTCCAAGCTTTCCTCCCTAGACTTATCAGTTCTCTCCCACTCTGTATCCTTGTCAACATTATGAATCTTGACACTAGGGGGCTTGATTTTATCTTTCCCTTTAACAATTTCACTCTTGTTACTCTGTGAATCCTTTTTTTTCCCCAAATAAGGGTTTATAACCATGGCGTTGTTCTTGCAATAGCCTTCAATTATCATAATTAATCCTTCATATAGAATAGGACGCGATCCCTTCTTCCTGTGAGTGAATAAACTTTGGACCAAGGAGAAATGCAGATAAAAGGGAAAGGAAATACTTACTTTGTGTCTGAAATGATTTAGGAATACAAAGTGGAATTTGTGGACTCTCTTACTTCTTCCATCGAGTATGAAGTACTCCTAAATACAACATAAGACATCCCTCCAAATGCCCTTAATCTGTTCTAGTTCAAAGAAATCCCCATTCTTTTCTAGCTTCTGCTCTTCAATGTCTGTCTTAGGGAATTTGCAAAAGGCCTCATTTGAAATGCTAGTCTACTTGGAGAATTTTATTCCTTCCATAGGCAGCCCCGTAACCTCTGCTATAAATTCCTCTGTTAGATTCACTGTGATGCCATGCAGAGTGACCCTATCATCAATCTAGTTTTTGAAAAAAGCCATTGTAATATGAGGTTTTGAACCATGGAGCCTGTCCATGTATTTCACAACCTTCCCTCTCTGCAAGATTTTCTAGACATCTTGTTTCACTCTCCACTCTTCGCAATTTTTGGGTTCCTGCTTCCTTGGTTCTCCTTTCCTTACACGAGCCATGCAAATTTCCTTTGATACCCAATCACTATAAACTATACAATGATCCCACCTGATACCCATTTGGTTCAAAGCTCACCTTTTTTTAGGCACGTTCAGGATCCGCTTCTCATTCTCGAGGGCATTCCTTTTTAATGATTGTAAACCTTTCTCCGCGAAGCCACTCCTCCTACTCATTAGTTTTCTATTACAAGTTAATCTTTCCCTCCTTTGCATGATTTGCATCATGATGAATGAGTGCTCTAAGATCCACATTCTTTTTTAATGTTTCCTACCACCTCTCTTTGTGTCCCGTTCGGACTGCATAATTTGCAATCCAATCAGCAACTCCGTTAGCTTCACGGTAGGTGTGGGTAATTGTTACTTTTTCAAAAAAAATTATTAAATTTTTCATCTCCATCACCATAGCCTCTATAGTCCATGACACAAAATTTTTATTTTTTAGAATATTTATGATATTCAAGGAGTCCCCTTCCAGCCATAATTTAGAATATCCCGAATCCACAGCTAGTTTGATGGTTTGAAGGGCAGCAGAAGCTTCAGTAATATGACAATTCGACTTTCCAATGGGGATTGAAACATCATCGATTACATTTCCCATATGGTTTCTCAAGACTCCTCTACATCCTGCATTCCTTGAATTCCCTTTAGCAGCTCCATCAAAGTTTCTTTTAATCCACCCTTGAGGGGGGACATTCCAAGTAACACCTACTCTAGGATTTTCAGGTTTACCATTAGAATTTTCTATTCTTAAGGGATTATCCACTTGAAAGGTTGGGTTTGGATTCCTTTGCAATGATAAATTCTCCTTAATAGCTCTAATGATGTTCTACCCCACCACCCATCTGGGAAGTTCTTTACTTCTAAAAATTTGGTTATTTCTTTCCTTCCATATTCCCCACCAAATATGGGGAAGAGTTAGTTTCCATAAAAGTATAACTTCAGGATTCTTGGAGGGACAATACCAACTTTTAAGAGATAGTTCCACATTTTTGTGGTGAATCCAAGCAATACCCCACAGATTGAGGATTTCTTTCCAAACTTGCTGTGTAAAAGAACAGTTCACAAACAAGTGATCTCTATCTTCAACACCCTTCTTACAAAGAATATACCTATTCAAAATATATATTCCTCTTTTATGTAAATTGTCCAGAGTCAAGATTTTATTTTGGAGGAGGGTCCTGAAGAAGATTTTGATTTTAGGGATAAGCCCCTTTATCCAGGCCTTTGTCCACAAAGGTTTGTTGCCATTTCCCTTTGAAGTGAAAATGGAAGAAACTTTAAATTGTCCACTAGGCTCATTATGCCAAAAAATCTTATCTTCAAGATTAGGATAAAGAGATATAGCATTTAGGGATAGCTGTATATTCTTGAAATCTTGATCAAGATCATTAAGGTTCACCCAAGAGTTGTTTTGCCAGTATTGGTTAACCATTATTCCCAATCTTTGCTTACATGGGTCTATAGCTTCTTTATCTTGGATTTCATCTATCAAAGGTTTTCCTTTTAACCAAACATCCTCCCAAAATTTCACCTTTTTTCCATTGCCAACTTTCCAAGAGCTTCCTTCTTCTAAAACTTGTTTAGTACCCTAAACTACCCCCCATATGGCAGATGGATGGGATACGTCAGGGTAAGAAAAGAAATCAGAGAGGGACTTTGCCTTGAATAAATACTTATGCTTCCATATATTGCTCCATTCTTTGTTTTCCTGATAAACCCTCCATCCCTTCTTGGCTAAGAGAGTTGTGTTCATACTTCTAATTTTCCTTATTCCTAGTCATCCTTCCCTGATAGGTTTACAATTGTTATCCCATGTAATTAAAGGCATTATCATTTTCTCCTCAGTACCTGTCCAAAGAAAGTTTCTCTAAATTTTTTCAATAGCTTCTACAAATTTGGTGGGAATTCTGAAAAGACTCAAAGCATAATTGGGTATGCTTTTAAGACTTGCTTTGAGGAGGGTAAGCTTTCTTGCCTGACTTAGAAAATTACCTTTCCATGCCGCAAGTTTCTTGCTAAATTTTTTAATAAGTCCTTCCCAAAAAGCTTCAGGAACTTTCATCCCAAGAGGGAGACCCAGGTAAGAGGAGGGGAGAGATCCTATGGAGCATTCAAGGATTTTATCTATTTTGTTTTGTCTATGACTTGGGGTGTTAGTGAAGAACACTGCACTTTTATTCCAGTTAATCAATTATCCTGAGGCAGCTGAATATAAATTTATAGCTTTCTTCAAAGTTCTTGCTTCTGTGACTTTAGATTGCCCCATGAAAATAGTATCATCAACAAATTGACCATGGGAGCATATTAAAGGATGATAAGAGGGTTTTAGACCCTTAAATAAACCTTTACAGACTAAGTCCCCTATATATCGTCCCATACTATCAGCCATAATAATAAACAGAATAGGGGATATAGGATCCCCTTGTCTCAATCCCCTTGACGGTTTAAAGAAGTGGGACGAACTCCCATTTACCAGCACTGCAATAGAAGTAGTAGATATCAACTGCTTAATAATATCAACCACTCTTTGTTTAAATCCAAAGGTAATAAGACTATTTGAAAGGAATAACCAGTCCACCCTGTCATATGCTTTAGCAATATCAACTTTCATTATGAACCCCTCATTGTTAGAGCTAAACAACGAATGAATATTCTCATGAGTAGTAATTATAGAATTGAGGATTTGTCTTCCTGGGATGAATCCATTTTGCTGATCAGCAATAATCTAAGGGATCACTTGAATTATTTTGGATGTAAAAACTTTGGATATAATCTTATAGAAAGAATTGCACAGATTAATCAGTCTAAACTGATCAGGAGAGTTAGCTCTGATCTTTTTTGGAATCAGACACAAAAAAGTGGCATTAAATTCCTTAAGCATCTGTTTGGCTCCAAATAATTCCTTCACCACATTACTTACATCTTTGCCAACAAGTTTCCATAGCTTTTGAAAAAAGAACATGGGAAATCCATCTGGACTAGGTGCTTTATCTCCTCCTAAAGAACTAACTACTTTGAAGATTTCCTCCTCCTTAGGTATTGAACATAACATTTTATTCTACTCCTTTGCGACCAAAGGAGGAACCACACATAGGATATCAGCCTGACTATCCAAATTGATATTTGTATCATCCTTCATCAGGGAGGAGAAAAAGGAAAGCATTTCCTCCTTTATTTCCTTTTCCTCTGACATCTTCTAATCTCCTTTTTTCAAGTATTGTATATGAGTTTTAGCTCTGTGTTTCAGAGTGGAGAGATGGAAAAACTTTGTATTTTTATCTCCTTCTTTCAACCATAACACCCTAGATCTTTGTCTCCAATAGATTTCTTCTGTAGTAATAAGATCTTGATATTGAACCAATTGTTCCCTTTCTTCTGTAAGGAGGTCTGAGGTATATCCGTTTTGCTGAATTTTTTCTTGAATTCTGCTAATTTCCTCCTTGATAGTATTCTTTTTCTCAAAGATATTTCCAAAACAATCCTTATTCCATTTCTTAACTTCCTTTTTAATGTTTTTGAGCTTGGATACAACTCTAAAGAGGGCAGTCCCCTCAATAGGTATATTCCACCACTCTTCCATTTTACTTTCAAACTGTGGGTGCTGCAACCACATCTTTTCAAATCTGAAAGGATGATTCTTTTTCTGGGTCATTTTGACCACTGTGAAGAGAAGAGGATAATGATCTGAGCCTATTCTATGGCACGCTTCCAACTTACATATGTATTCTTTTGTCCAGTCTAGAGAGATGAGAGCCCTATCAAGCTTGGCCTATATACAATCATTACCAATTCTCTTATTGCTCCATGTAAATTGAATTCCCTGAAGCTCCATATCCATTAGTCCTTTATTTATAAACTTCATGAGATCAATTCTCCCTTCCAGTTGAATAGTATTACCCCCCTTTTTCTCATGTTCATAGAGGGGAACATTAAAATCTCCCATTATAATCCATCATCCATAATAATCTTTGCTTTTGAAATTTGAGATAGTCTCCCAGAGCTTTTTCCTTTGGATCTTGACATTGGGAGCATAGATATTTACAACATACCAACTTTCCTTTTGGTCAACACTAGTAATTTTTACAACCATAAGTTTTTTACTTTCCATCAAAATAGAACCAGAATAATGATTCTTCTTCCATAGCATCATGGTGCCCCCTGAAGCACCTTCAGAACTACTGGCCTTGATAGAATAATTATTAAAGTCTTTGATTTGTTCTGCTTTCTCTTTACTCATCTTAGTTTCTTGGAGCAAAAGGAAATCTGGTTTTTGATCTCTGACAAAATTCCTAACTATTATTAATATGATCATGTTAATTAAATTATGTGATCATGTTATTAATATGATCATGTTAGCAAAAATGACCAAAAAATTATCCTCCAACACCATGAACTTAACCAATAAGAATTTAATATATGTCATCAAGAAATTAGTTGGAGAGAAACCCTAGGAATGACACTCATTTATAAATTTTTTCTCCATGGAAAGATCACATGAGGTATAAACAATCCCTCAAAATATCTCCTTTCTTTCTAATTTATGGATTATATCTAATAATGTTTGTCATGCTTAGGTTGTCACCTTATAAATTCATGAACAAATTCATGGAAATAGATGAAAAGGTGAATTCTAGACTCCTAGACCTAGTTCAGGTAGAGGAATCCTAGGATGAAGATTTGTTAAGTTTAAAAAAACATCAAGGTATGGTCAAAAGGTGGTTCTATAAAAGATCTAAGATCAAGACCTTCAAAATCTCTGACCCAGTTCTAATGTCGAACAAGGCTCATGAAAATAAAGGTCAGCATTCAAAATTCTATCCCCTATAAATTGGCACATACCAAATAGCCTAAATCCTAGGTCTGAACACCTTCCATCTCAAGGACCTTAAGGGTAACAAGATACCACTTCTATAAAATGGATAGTTGAATAATTATTTCTTGGCCATCTTGTCTAGTGTAATTTTTTAGTAATTCAGGCAAGGGTTGGTAATGTATATATTAGATAGGTTTACTTTTTTTTATGTTTGATTTTTTCATGTTTGTTTTATTTTGTGTTTTGTCCCTTTGGTTCACATCTTGTTTTTTGGTGTTCCTCTAACACCTAACCCTATTATTAGCCATTACAGGTGATGTTCGAAGCTCAGGAAGGATTGTTGAAAATCAAGAAGACCAAAGTTGAATCCTTCGATCCAAGCCATTTAGGGATGGTAATTGAACCCTTATTACATTTCATATCTAAGAGGCTAGTTATTCTAATATAAACAAGAGTATTTAAGAATATCCCACATCCTTATAGAGCCACTAAGCTATAGTTAATGTAACATCATAATAAAACACAAGATTAATCGATATAATTAAAGACTAACTAGATATTCAAGGATTTTTCACTATCCTTTCACCCTTGGTTTGTTCTAAAACTCTTAATGGATGAGACTGATAAAATAAAACATTTTCAAAAGTTTGAAAAATGACAATAAAAGCATGCAGAATCTAAATTTTAAATCTTTATTGAAAGGGGCATACATGCAATCTCCATCATCAACTTTTTGGCTCGGCTAGTAGTGTAGCAAGGCCTTAAACATAACCATAAGTATCTATGTTTGGGATATGGATTCTCATCTAGACCACACCATCTCCCTATAATCCATAAATCCATTAACACCTTAATGGAGCCCAATACCTATCCAACCTTTGTTTCTTGAATAGAATCCAAAATTAAATAAAGATTGAAAAGCACTTCTTACACGCACTAGTAGAAATCTATAGGATGAAATATTAGTATTCTACTTATTATTAAAAGACATTAGTGGCTTCTATTTTCTTCTATGAATGAATATCTCTCTTATAATTTATGTTCTGTGTGGGGGATGAAAATTAACTAGTTCGGTTCTAAGTTCTTATCATCACTTTCACCATGGAAGTCACTAGTTGTTATGGCCAACACACCCCCTTTTCCTTGAAATGGGGGACCCCTCTTTAAAAATTATCAAAACCAGAGCTCCTAGGTGCTTTCATTCATTCCAACTAACTTTTATTAAAATAATCCCTTGAAATATTATGTCTCCCTAAGTTCCCCAAATAATTTCAGGCCTTATTTATTTTGTGACTAAGGTAGGCTTGTTGTTTTAAGGATCTGTGTCACTAACCTTGTAGTTTAAATTTAAAAATAAGTTCCCAGAGTCTTATTTCTTTCCTAAAGAAATGGAACCAATGCCATTTATATCAAATCAAAATCTTAATGGTAGTCAAAGAATATATTAATGGATTGTGCATCTTTTCATTTTTACTTAGTCTTTTCAGGGGTTTTATAGGAGAAAATGGATGAATTAAAAGGTGCCACATCACTAGTTATTAGAGAAGCTAGTCCACCAGACCTATCATAAATGTCAAATCCTAAGAGAGCATGTCCCAATTAGAAGGAACCACATCAAAAATTATTAGACTGGCCAATCCTCTTGACCTATTAGACAGGTCAAAACTTGGGAAATCCTAGCCCATTCACAAGGTTCCACATCACCATTTTTCATAGAATCCATTCCCCTAGACTAGGTAGATATGTTAGAGCCTAAGAAATATTGGCCAAATTAGAGTATGCTATGTAGTTTTCTATCATAATATCTAGTCCCTTAGACCTATTACATTTTTTAAATCTTGGGAGAAACTAACATAATTAGAGAATTCCACATCATAAGTTATTAGATCAGCCAGTCCCTCAGACTTGTTAGATATTTTAGATCTTGGGAGAGCTTGACCCAATCAAATCATGCCATGTCACAAGATGTTCGATTGGAAAGTCCCATAGACCTATTAGATATTTCAGATCTTAGGAAATATAACCCCACCTTAAGGATGACACATCATCAGTTATCAGAATATCTAGTCCCCCTAACTTGTCATAGATTTTAAATCCTAAGAGAGCCCAACAAAATTATAGCACTCCACATAGCATAACTAGGAATATGAATATGTGGCCACCTAAGGCCTAAGAATGGTCAAAATGAAGTATGGATGGATCTTGAATACCAATTAGAGGATCTATGTCCTTAAGTGACACCTCACTCTTGATAAGGGTATGACATGGAGTGCAAATCCATTATTAGAGGTTGATCATCAATAAGAGGGCCAATAGGTGGATGATATATGGCACAAGATAGGGGTTGATTGGGAAACCTCAAGGATATGTGACTATATACCTACCACATGTTGGGCATTAACAAAATATAAAATTAGGATTGATTGGATATTTTTCAAACATCATTTTGCCATTGCTAAATATAGTTAGCAGTGGAGGATCATGAGCTCTAAGTTTAACTCTAGATTTGGAAATAAAGAGAGGAGATCTAGCTACCAAATCAAATTTAAATTAATAGAAAGTGAGATACCAAAATCCATTAATATATGGGGATTAATGTATACTTTTATAAATATCCTAAGGAAAACTCACTAATGGTTATCACTATATACCTTCAAGAGCAATTCAACTCCTTGATTTCCAATTCTAGTCTCATACCCATATATTTCCCCTCTGCACTTAATACCTTCCTATTGGCCTACATATTGCTACAATGGTTACATCCTCATCAAACCCTAAGGTCAAACCTAAGTAATAGGATACCCTATTCTAAGAATGCTTAACCCAATTACACTATAATGACCTATTCAAAATAATCAAACAAGTACCTAGGGACTTGAGCTCTAACAATGATGAATATGCATAGTTTGAAGATGCCTTTTGGGCCTAAAATAAATGTGTTCTTCATAGGGATACAATCAAACTATAAATTTTCCCCTATGATAACCTATTCATAAACCTAATTCTCACCACCATTTGAGTACATAATGAAGTCCATGACTAGGTTTTCTCACCCAACTCTTGGCACCATATCACTGACATTTTGCATGTTAACAAAATATGGGTACCCCTCCTCCATATTATACTCACTAGTTCTAAAGTTTTAGACATGGGAGGACTGATCAAATTTAAGTTGGTCAATACCATAGTAGATGCCTAGGCAGAAAGGAATTTATACATGATGAGATACCTCATATATATAATCTATAAGATGTTCACCTTCAAACCTTTGGCTTTTCTTGCATGGGTTCTCAAGGGTTCAGTGGTCCATGTAGACTTTTGTAAACTCTATGGACATTAGCAACAAAACCAAATATGGGACATTTTGTGATCACTTCTACCCAATAGTCTATAACATAATAAATGAGGCCCTATTGTCTTATTTATCAAAGGGAATCTAGGACTTCATTGCATCCATTTATGACTATTGTTACTATAGGGAAGACATAATGATTTGAATTTCAAACATTCTTAATAAACCCCTCTACTTGTCATACTTCATCCTAGATCACCTAGTATAGAAAGAGATAACCTAATAGATATTAGAGGGTATTTTCATCTTTTGCATAAGCTATCCATAGAAGGCATGTCCACCACTCTCAATCTTCATTAAGAACCATGTCTACAAGGCCTTCCCTTCCCTCCATAAAATGGTAGTTGGATGGGACTCCTTCACCATATGGAGAGACAATTTCCAACATTGTGAACCAAAGGGCATGATCAAGGCTCATTTGGTGAGGTATGTGACCCACATTAATATAAACTATGACCACTAGTTAGAGGAGGATGACAATCTCTTGCTTAATGTTGTGAAAAACTAAAAAGTATTATCATATATCATAGATAGGAAGAAGAATAAAGGAAATAGGGTCAAGGTGGGCCCATCTACTCCACATCTAGCTCTTGCTCATTCCACATAAGATATAACTTCAACTCCTCCCATTATCTTTAGGAGGAGTTTATAGGCATTTTACCACCATTTCTTCCTCATGTTGTAGTTCCAACCCTACCTCCAAAAATAACTCCTATACCTCATCCTCTACCTATTCAAGAATATATTTCTCCTCATGATATAGTTATACCTATTCCCCCTTGATTACCACCCACTCCTCATGCACTAGATCAACCTATACCTCTTCCAGTATCATTGATAGCTTATAACCAGCTAAGCTAGACCTATATTACTTGATTGCAACTAGCCCAATTATAAGTGACTCAACCACCAACATCTCAACCCCAAGCCTTAAAAACCTTAAGGTTTAATTCCCCCAATAGTCTAGATGAAATCTTAGAAAGGGGATCCTAGAAAGAGTCAGTGTAGGTTCCACCCCTTCCACCTCTTATTTCCTTTATCTCCTTTCAACCCATCATTCCCTCCACCTTCCAAATCCTAGTCGGAACACCCCTTGGTTCCAATCCCCTTCCAAAAGCTCCCCAAGTGGTTCCTCCTATTTTCCCCGTTGCACCTACTCCATCATTAACCTATGTACCTCTAGCCTTAATCCTCCCAAGCATCCTTACCTATTTGTTCCCCTCTACCCCATCCATTCCATAACTTATAACCTCCATAGTGCCTTCATTAGGCATTCCTTAAACCTAGGTAGATGCAAGCACATCTTCATTGGTGAGCATAAATATAACTATATAGAGTGTATCTCCAATAGTAGGAACTATCTCATTACCCCATTCGGTCATCCCAACATCTCCCTCCATAGTTTAGCTTCCTTTACAATCACCCGCCATATCTATTGATATCCTTGTTAGTCTTTCTACCATAACATCTAGAGTTGACCTAGGTAAGAGAACCAATAAAAATAGAAGGATCTCATCCTCTATATTTATTTCAAAGGCCTTTCACTCTTATATATCCTCCTCTATCAACTTAAATAGTTCCTCTGGCCACAATCATGGTGCCTCTTCACATTTCACCTTGGCCCCCTCTTTCCATTACTCTAGGTAGTTAGGGATTTGGTTTCATCTAGCCAATATAATCCTTTATGTTGAACACCCCTTTCTTAAGAGTCATTTCCTCTCATGTGAGAATGACCCAAGAGTAGTGGTAGGCATAGATGTTCCCATGGGCCTCCCATTTCATCTTTCCTCCCATTTCTCCCATGCCCAATCCTCCTCTATTACTTTCCTCATTCACCCCTTCCATTTACTCCATTCCCCTATGCCTCATCCTCTAACCTTAACCACCATCTTATCCACCCCTCCAATACCTCCCATAACCTGATAAATGGTCCTAAGGTTACAAGAGTTAGAGATGACAACCTAGGGGGACATAGACATGTAGTGGAGCTTCGAATGAGCCTTGAGAAACATGAAGATGTCTCTAATATAGAGGTTCATACATGAGGTAAACCTTATGGTATGAAAAACCTAGTAGTATATGTTCTCCCTCACTAAGATGAGTACTTTCACTAGGGATCAAAGGGTGGCTAAGGTTCTAGTCTCCATTCTCTAGGAAACCCATGATATGTTAGATAAGCTCTTCAAGGTCATGAAAAGATAGGTTTGGACATTGGAATCCAAAATGAAGATTTCCTTCCCTACCATGCTAATTGGGTTAGTCAAGGACACTCTCTTACTACTCTTTTCTAGTGTTAGGGAAGGTGTTAAAGACTAGGTAGAGACCAATGTGATTATCTAGCAGACCTAGGTTTAGATGGAGAGGATTATAGAGATAGATGGGAAGTGTAAGAAGTAGTTGGTGGTGATTAACAAAGGTATGTTTACATAATTAAAGCTAATGGCCACCTTAGACTTTGGGTTATATCAGACATATGGTGGGAATAAGAATCCAAATATGAAGGAATGGATCATTATGGCATAGACTATAATGAGAACCTTGGAAGATGGTAGGAAAAATATATTGACCTACTTCAAAGAGGTTAATATATCTATGTTATTCCATTTGAATGGCACCTTGATGGATAAATAAGAATTTGGGGTCCACTTGGGTCACTTTTAATATATCATGAGGGATAAGGTCACTAAATCAAATAGGTAAGGGGCCCAAATTATTCTTAAGATATCAATATAGTCCATAGAAATCATCAAACAAGTGTTTGGGTTCCATATGTCAATGGAAGCTCCCTTCTAGGTGTTAATGGAAGCTCCATTCCAGGTGTACCGAAGACTGGTGAATCAAGTTAAGATGATATTTATGGAACCCTTAATAAACCTTGATAATTTGGATAAGGAATTTGACCTCGTGATAGTCACATTAGAATCTATGGATGCAATATAGAAGAAATTTAGAACTAGATCTTCATAGTCGTCTCTACATATCAACTCAGTTAACCTCCAAAAATGTTTCTATAGGCTTTAAGGGATTTTTTTTTAATTTTAAATTATGGTTTAAAATTTCATGAGTGGACATCATGCGCTAGGAAGGGAATATCACACTATTTAGATGTGAATCCCATCCTTATCTATATAAGTCAAATCTATATTATAATATAGGGGTCAACTAAAATCTATTTGAAAGTGTTGCCAGATTATATCTAGGATCTCACCTAATTTTTCCTTTATCTATTTAGACTATAGAGTTGGCCATGATTGATTGTTATATCAATACTTTTTTTTCTAATGAATACAATTCCAATTTTTTGTAAAGGTCTTGTTCTACATATCAATTATCTTTCATCTCCATTCTGAATGCTTGTCAGTACTAGATAAATTGGACTAATACCTTAGTACTAAATATATTCTATGGTTATGATGTGCTTGTATATTATAATCACTTTGTGATCTCTCTCATTTATCTTTTCAAGTATTGTTAATTTGTGTGTTAATATACAATTTACCATTTAGTGTTTATGTGTAGTTCTCTATAAACTCCTAATACTTATATTTAGTGAGGGTTCATATTTGAAGAAGATTCCCTTATTTATTGAGACTCTTCCCACTATGTGTTCTTAGAGGTAGAAATTTTAGTGTAGCTCAGTCTATAGTGGTATAATTAATGCAAGGTCACTTAGTTCAATGGTTGATGCATTGATTTCATTCTAAATCTAGAGGTTCTCTTTTTTTACTTACTCTCCCCTCTCATTTTGTGTTTGTTTTCAAATATTTAACTACCCTTTCCCTCTTGATTTTAGAAATAGAGAAGCATAATACATAAACTTCAATAATAACCTTTGATAATTATATTTATGTGAAAGAATCTCATATTGAAATTTTAGTGGTGGTACCATATCTATTGGAGACTACTCACATAGACTCAATTGTGAAGTCAATACCCATAACTATGCCCTAGGATTATCCAAAATTAGTCATAAAATGGAGGATGAAAGTCCACCATTATTCCCATGTTCCTCTTTGGGGAATACCAAATCACATGGGTATTTCATGAACTAAACTTGGAGCAAACAAAAACTAGAACTAGAATGAGGTCTTGAATCCATATATTTCATACTTGCCATTGGTTTATGGGTGTGTTGAAATTATACTTACTAATAATAACATACTAACCACTATTTGATTGTAAAGGATCCTAGAGACTAGTTTGCTTATTATTAGGACTATGGCCTACCACATCTGATTGGTATTTCCCCTACTTTTCCACATAAAACCCAAGCTCAACAAACCTAGATATACCATGATTCTAACTAGTTTATCCACATAACCTCTTCCAAATTTATATCTTAATATGGCCTATTTAGTTGGCTCTACCATTAACATATTGGGGGTTATCTATATTTTACCTAGAAACTATGATAGGTATCTTCCCCATTTCACCCCTAGTGTGGGATGGAATTATAAATAACACAAAACTTCCTATAAAAATTCCATTAAGATCTTAAATGTAGAATAAGAGGATGTGGCATGTGGAATTTTCCCCTTCATGTTAGTGGATTTAGCATATGATTGGTTCCTCAACCTCCCTAAATACTTTATTCCTAGTTGGAATGATTTCATTACTTCCTTCCTCTCCCAATTTAGGAAAGTGATAGTTCTCAGTGTCTTCTATCCACAATTTACTTGTACTAAAAAGGATCCCAATGAACCATTCTAAGTTTCAAAATATGTATATTTAGGTCATCATTCTTTATCAACCTAACCCCAAAATGACACTTGAAATATATAATAATGTGTTATACCCTTATACATCCATTTTTCCAAGGAGAGACACATCCATAATAGACCTATCTATGGGTTATGAAAGATCCACAATGGTGGATAGGTAGCTTAATCAATGAGGCCACATGATGGCCCCCATTCCTAGTGTGCTACCACAAATACCCACATTGAGCTTCTTTACTAACTTTAATTAGAATTCTCTAATAATTCATCCACTCCCTATGATGCATCAAATATCATTAGGTCATCCCACTTCAAACAAAAAACTAGATTTTCTTAACCTAGGGGAAATGAAATAATTCCTCAGATATAACACCAAGTAAAATTGGTATTAGCTAACAATACTTAAACTACACCATAAGATTCCACAAAAAATGAGTTTTATGCCATTGAGGGAATAATATAAAAACTTAGCAACTATTTCCTTAGAATGCAAAGGTAGGTAAGTAACTCTAATGCATAGAGTTCCAATAAAAAATTCACATATCAAATAATAAATAGGAACTACAACCATCCTCACAATCCCTAGAACCCTCACCCAATAATCTACCTGAAATCAATTTCTTTGAGATGTCCATACGTAACTATTATAAAGTACATAACATGATAGTTCATGGTGAACTAGAATACATGAATTTTAGCTCTAATTTTTATATATTCCAAAAGGAAATGGAAGAATTTGAGGTGGTCCCTAATCAACCTAAATCTTCTAAAATGGGTAAATCCCATAGTACTACTACAGTGTTAGAGGGCATAGATTTCCACATCTAGTAATAAAATGAGCTAAAGGAGGGTATTAATGAGATGAAAGTGTTTCAATAATTCTATAAGAACAACTATACCTTCAAAAATAGGGAAAAATAATATCCCCTTACTACCTCAACTCCCCCAACGATGGTGCAATTCCCCTTGACCAAAATACTAGGAATGATCCCCCATCTCTAAGACCTTAATAACATAAAGAACTTGTAGAAACCCCACTAGTCCAATGTAAAGTGGGTTATAACATAGTGTAGGATATGAAAAATATCAAATATAACATCACAATTCATTAGTTTTCTCAAATCACTGAGTAATGTGATATCTTACTAAATCCTTTACTCAGAAGCCAACACTACCAACCCAATTGAAACCAATAGTAAGACACACCAATGTGCTCATTCAAAAAAATAAGATGGAGGTGTTACATTTCCTCTTAATCATTCAATTATTTGGAAATAATCTACATAAATTCTTAGTATATTTAAGAGCACGATCCAATTTCATGCTAGCAAGCATATGTGATAAGCTCAGGTTGGTCCCTATAAAGTTAGACAAGATAGTGATCTAATTTAACAAGTCTGAAGTGAAAGTGATAGGGGAATTAATAAATATTCATATCTAGTTGTATTTTGAGCCTATGATTCAAAACTTCATATACATCCAAGTAGTGGCTACTCTTGAAGCTTATGGCATGCTCCTCAGTAAAGACTAGTCCAAAGCCCTAAATGGGTATATAGCTACAAATTTATCCCATATGCAGTTCCATTGAGGGGAGTAGCCAATAACATTTTATTAGATATGTAACCTCCCATGAAACACATGATAACTAAATACAAAACCATTTATTAGAAATAAAACCTGGTAACCTTAGACTTAGGGATCTACACGTTGAGCACAAATTCAACCAAATACCAAGCAAGTCAAAGACCAAACTTACCTAACCTATAGTCATTCTCTATATATGGAGATCATTCCAAACAAATTAGTGGGGTTGATGTTCTAATTATAGAATTCCTATGGATAAAAAATTTAACATCATATAAGTTTCAGTTTCCTTACATGAATAATATAGCAGAGTATGAAGCTCTTATCCTAGATTGTAATTTGCATTGAAATAAAAGGCAAAAAAATTAAGATTATTTAGTGACTCTGATTTAGTGGTCAACTAGATAAAAATTTAATTCCAATGTAATCTATCATTCCTCATAATCTATCAAGTGACCATTATCATAAGTTAGGTATCTTTGTGGTAGCAAGCAAGGCATATAAGTGGTAGGACATCATGTAGAACTAGTTCTTAGTTTTCTTCTTGACTATAGATATTTTCCTACTCAAACAGGTGTTGACTACTTCACCAAGGGGATGGGTGAGCTATTTATCAACCATAAAATATACTAAGGGCACCCAAATCTTGTCCACATATATGGTGTTTGTAATTTTGCATATCTTATTCATTAAATTCATGATCATTCTTATCCTAGGTTTGAATGGACCAATGGGAATGTTGCTATTGAAATTTGAAAACCCCTACCTTTTAGAATATAACCATAGGAAAAATATGGTATTCAAGTCATGTTCTTTATCCCAATTTTTTATTATGGTTTGGTCTATTTGGAGATTAGGTAGCTTGTAGTAGTTTTGAAATGCTATGGCAGATACATAGGCTATATTCCTAAAATTATGCTCATTGACTAACATGACCTTATCAATTTTACAATCTCTAAAAATAGGAGAGAGAACATCTATATAATGTAGTACCTCAGGTTTTGCTATGGTGTAGTGGAGACCCATCATTTGAATGTAAACTATGTCATAGTAGAGCCTCTTTGCTGACATGTTCTTTTCCTCTTATCTCATGATGGGATGTTGGTTCACAATGGTCTAGAACAATCTTGACCAGTTGTTGTCTCCAATATTCAAATTTGTGGCATCAAATTATGTATCCTTAAAAATTCATCCTTCTATGTCTGAGGTTAGATAAATCTCTATATCTTCTCTAGAGACACTTTTCTGGGCTACCATGGCTATAATTTCTATAATTTATTTATTAGGGATATACAATTTAATTCTAGATCAAATTATCTTTACTCAAATGACAATCCAATCTTCTTGGCTCAATCATGATGATCACCATGTCGACCTAGGGCTTCCAAAAGTGATAGGGTTTTTTAAAAGTTCCTTATAGTGATTTAATGGTGCTATATGTTTAAACTTATGTGAGCTTCATGACTTATATTATGTTTATATCTTTTCAATTATACCTTTTCATCTCCTAGGTTCCCAAAATCTCTTGAACTAACTATTCTAGCTTGCGTGGCTCCATCACTGCATCCTATAGCATTTTTATGGCACTCTAATCATTGATATTTAAAAAATGACTATTGTCTTTTGAAAATTATGCATTGATTTTGTACCATTGGATTTATTTACATGAATCAATATGGATCAATGATATTAATCTAAGACCTTGAATGACATTGGTTTCTTGCTTCATTCCCCATGGTTGTGACACTTGTGACTTTTACATTTGCTCTAAATTTTCCATGCATTCTATGTATCATTGATCTTGATTTCATGGGATAATAATGATCACTTGATCTTGATCTACCTAATTATGAATCTCACTTTGTGGGCCATTGATTAGAATGTATACATGTGAATGCATACCATCAATCTTTAAAATATGATCAAGCTTTAATTTGGTGGCCTTCAACTATGCCACACATCATCTCTGCATTTGTCCTTGACTTTTCAATTATTTCTATGCATCATCTGATCATCTTCATATGAGCAAATGGGGACTATAAGATCTTGATCGACAGGGTCAAATGCCATTGGTTGCTCAATGTTATTTGGATGTGAGTGTGATATTTATCAGCTTCTCACTTGTCTTGGGGCTCCATTGAAGTCTTGAATTGACACATATCATTGGATCAATCCTACCCAAGCAAACATGTGCCACTAATATTTAGAAGATGTTCAAGATTTAACTTAAGGTTAGGGTCTTTAGATTTATGTTGGTACCATTGGATCTTGATCATCTAAACAAACATGAACCATTGATCCTACAAATAAAATGATGTTTAAGTTAGTTCTTAGGGAATATAAAATTTAGGTTAAAGTATTATAATAAATTTTTATTCATATCAACAAATATGAATAAATATTTAAGTTAAAGCCTTAAAGTTAAGTTATTGAACATGTTAAAGGGGACCCCACAAAATAAAAGACCTAATCTAAAGTTTTAGCCTAAGGTTTATATTAATAAATACAATAAACTTTAGGGTAAGGCTTTAGATTATGATTTATAACAAAGGGACTATGTGTTATTTAGACCATGGGATGTAGAGGGACCAAGCATAATATATTTAGCCTAAGGTTTGGTTGTGTTAAAAAATATTACTAATCCTGAGGATAGAAATTGAACTAATTTCATGGCATAATTGAAATGTTCTCACGTAAAATGTTCCTACCAAATTTTAATTTGATTCAAGGGCATGAGCTAGGGTAATTGGATTCAAGGTTTTAAGTTGATCAAATATGAATTTAACTTGATTTCAATAGAGCAAGGATAGTAAAATATCAAATCATTATTAAATCATAAAACCCAAACATCAATTATTCTGAATGGATTCCATTGGAGCTATGACCTAAAACATAAAGATCAAATGTTAGCAACTTCATAAGGGGTGAAACCATGATCGTTTGACAACATGTCCATTAATCCAAATGAGAGTTATGAAAGATGTGAAAACATGTTATATACATTCTAATTAAGTGAATTTTTACTTTTAAGGTACAAATTTACATAATTTGACATAAGGCTCATTATTTTTTAGAAATGGGGGTATCTTGACCTCAACAAATGGCTACTTCTGGGGGAAATATAGAAATATGTTAAAAGTTATATACTCTAGTTTAGACTAATAATTAATCTACTTATTCCATTTGATCAAGCACCATTATTAATATCACTTCATGGTTATAAAAAATCTTACAAATGTATAATTAGGACCAAACATCAATACATAGCCATGATATGTGTGTGATTTAATTCCACTTACTTATTGCCATAGGATTTGGAGAACAAATTCTAGGTTCATGACTTTAATTATTACACTAACTTTTAGCATGTTTAAATATTTAATAAGAACCATGTTTTATCCTAGGTAAGGCTTTGGAATTACTCTACTATTAGCTAGGAATCCATATCCCCAATAAATATTCCTTTAGCTCCACTCAATGCCTTGTTCCAGTACCAATCAGGCTTCCATAGCCTTGGTGGAGATTACCCAAATCCCCTTTGCTTAGAAAGCCCTTGAATTTTGCATTAGGTTATTATTTTTTGTACTTCTCAATTCATTTTGACTTTTTATCAAATTTTGGGAACTAGGTTAGCTAGGTTTATGGATTTGGTCAAGTGTTTGGTTTTCATACAATCATCTTTGGCTATAAAATTTTTCCTAGGCAATTAATGTTTTTAAAGTGCAAGCATGATTGTATCCTAATAATCTAGTCTTTCAAATTACATGTGCAGTCCTTCTTAGAACCAAACTTAGATCAAACCAAATATTATGATCTTAAGGAGAAATTAGCCTATTCATTATTCTTTACTAATTTCACTAAACTATAACATTAGGCTTATGTTTCAACAATCCATGATCAACCAATGCTGAGAGAACATACCTACATTCCTAAACTATGAGGTTTCTTTGATAAATCATTTGAATTTTGAGATGATGGATTATCTAAAAGGACTTACTAAAGTAGAGAAATCAAACACACCAAATATAATGTAGACAAACAAAAGGTAAGGAAATAAACAAACAAATATATACAAATATATGTACAAACAAGGGACAACAAAGAAAGAATAGAAAGAAACTAATCTATCCTACCTACACTAAATCTAATGAATCTTATATTAATTCCATGAATACTCTAGGTGGGATAGCAGAGAAGTAGTGCTTGAGGTATTGCCCATTCGTGGGTAGTGTGAACTCTGCTCCTTGTAAGTGTTTCAACTTGAAGTGTTGTCTTAAACTATCTCATCTATCTAGTAGGGACCTATCTAAAAAGGTGTGAAGTTCCCATGTTTAGCCTTAGTCTCATATGCCTTGTCACAAATAAGAACTAAGTTTCCTTGCATGAACGCATTATTTTTAAATATTTATCAAACCACTTCTTGACTATGGTTTGGTGTCTACTAAAATTGGCAAAAGCCTCTTCTCTCACATCTTCCATTTGTATGATGTCCAAAAATCTTGAAATTGAAAATTCTCAGTCCTCCTCCATGTACTCTTGCATGAACCTATATATTGGTAGCTTGAGGGTGATGGGTAAGATGGGTTCTTAACCATAAAATATCAAGAATGGTAATGCTTTGAGAGCTTGTTTGATTCTAGTTCTATCTACCCAAAGGGTATACTTGAGTAGCTTATGCCATGTTATAGGTTTATCAGTTGTAGACTTATTTATAGCCTTCATCAAGTTATTATCTGTTGATTCAGCTACTCCATTACCATGAGGATAATGGTTTGAGGATAATTTGAGAATGATGTTGTTATCATATGCCAATTCTATCATTTTTATAGTTATAAAAGCAAATCTATTATCATAGACTAGAGATACAGGTGTCCCAAACTTGGTGCATATGTTTTCTTCTATAAATTTGATCGCCTCTTTAGTCCTACACTATTTAGTTTCCACTACTTCAATCCATCTGTTGCAATAGTCGATATCAATTAGAATATAATTGTGACCATCATAGGAATTGGGGTTAATGACCCCCATAAAATCCATCCTTGATTGGGCAAAGGGTTTATCAACCATTATTGGTATTATTGGCATGGCTACCTTAGGCTCTTTGGTTTTGAAGACTTGACATGAGTGGCACTCTCTCACATGTTTGTGAGCATATTTAAATATTGTAGACTAGTAGTAACCAACCATTAATATTTTGTGTGTCATAGTCCTTTTAGATGGATGTCCACTTTTTATATTTTCATGGAAGGTGCTCATGATCTTATTTGTTTCACTCATGGATACACATCTCAAGTAAATGTCTTCAAATTTCTTCCTATAAAGCACACCATCTTTGATGAGAAAGTGAGCTACCTTGAGCCTTAGATCTCTCCTTTGTTGTCTAATTAACCCTATAGAATAATAACCATTTATTAGTAGTTGTAAAATGATATAATACAAAATATTAGGTCTAAAAATTTGTTTCTCTACCTATATAAGACTTAGCTTGGGGTTAGTATTGGCAATCAATTAAATTAAAACTTAGCACCTTACCAATTTGGCAGTCTTAATTTCAATGTCATATTCTTATATTATAGACATCCACTTACATCTCCTTTTTCCTAGTTCATTTTGACTTAGCATGAGCTTAGTGACATGGTCTGGTAGAATGGCATGCACCTTATTCCTAAGGATATAATGCCTAAACTTTTTTACTACCTTGACCAAATCACATGCTTATTTGTCAATAAAAGAGTATTTTAACTAAACATTTTTAAGGTTAGTTCTCATAAAATCTATTAGACGGTCACACCCATCCATATTTTTAGTTAGAACTATAGCTATTGTATGATCCAAAGCAAAGAAGTAAACATAATAATATTTAGTGAAGTCTATAATTATTAGTACAAGGGCTTGTCTAATTACATCTTTGATGTCATTTAAATCCTTCTTTGTCTCTTCATTCTGAGTGATCTTAACCTCTTTCTTCAACATATCATTCAAGGGTTTCACTATTTCTACAAAACCAAAAATAAACTTCCTTACATAATTTATTTTACCAAAGAATGACTTTAGTTCCTTCCTACTATTAGGGAGATCTCTATTAGATACTGCATTTACTATATCATGGTCTATAGAGATTCCATCCTTAGTGATAACATGTCCTAATAATTTTCCCTCGATAACACAAAAAATACTTTTCTTTCGGTTGAGAGAAATCCCATACCTTATACATATTTCAAATACCTATTATAGGTGCATAATATGATCCTCCTTGTTTTTATAAAAGACATTTAGATCATCCATGTATATGATAATGCATTTACCTATAAGACCATAGAAATCCTGATCCATATCCCTTTGAAAGGTGGCTCCTAAATTTATAAGCCCAAAAGGCATTCTCTTATAGGAAAACATGCCCCACTTGGTAGTAAAATCGGTCTTCATCCTATCATCTTGGTTCACCAACACCTAGCTATACCCTAAAAAAACATCAAGAAAGGACATCATGGTAGAACCAAAAATATTTTATATTACTTGGTTAAGAGAAGTTAGGGGTAATTATCTTTCTCAGATTCTTTATTTAGATTCCTAAAATTGATGCAAAACCTAATTTCACCATTTTTCTTCCTGATTAGGACTAAATTAAGAAACCAAGTGGAATTCCTAATGGGAAACACAATCTTGACATCTAAGAGCTTCTTGACCTCTCTATATATCAAGGCCCCTCTACTTTTATCTGAAAGGTTTAAAGTTTTTTTAAAGTTATGGTATGATTTATGACCTTTAAATCAAAGATATTTAGGTCAGCATAGGACCATCCTATGATATCTTTATATTTGGTTAGGATTTCTTTGGCTCTTTTGGGCTCAATGCTTTTATGAGTTATACCAATATTAACCATTTGAGGTTGACTTTATAATCTAAGATTAATTGTATTATAATACTTCCAACTTACTTTAGGAGTCTTGGTGGCCTTAACTAGTCTACCAACATCAAAGAGTCTATCTAAGGCTATTATACCTTTGGGAATCTTATTATCATTCAACTGCATAACCTTTTCATCAAGTTTGATTTCAATTTTCTCATCATCAAGGAGACTAGATTCATCAATAATGTGACCCTAAAACACTTCTAAACTAGTCATGAAGTCTATGATCTATTAATCATCACTAAATACCTATAAGTGGTTGAAATTATCTAGCACTGAGGGACATGGAATAAACTCAATTATAAGGTTTTGTAACTTGGAACTTTGATTGGGAATAAGGTTGGCTGCAACTACATCAAGTTCATCAATAACCTTGTTTTCTTCCCTAAGGATTGATACAATGTTGAAATCATTAAAACATTTGATTAAGTCCCACACTCTAAATTTATACTTCTTGAGATAAGACAACTTGCATTGATATTTACTCTTGACCTGATTGACCACTATTTCATAATCACCAAAAACTAATAGTTCATAGGCCTTATGCTTGATTGTAAATTGTAATCCAAGAATAAGAGCTTCATACTCAGCTAAATTATTGGTTCATAAGAACTAAAGTTTGTAAGAGGAATTGTATTATTTTCCAATGGGATTGATTAACACCACTCCTACTCTAGAACCTAATTTGCATCTAACACCATCAAACTAAATTTTCCATAATCTAGGTAAAACATGAGAAGTTTTAGAGTTATATAAATTTATGGCATCAAGAGTGTAAACACCAAGATCTGAGTTAACAATGTTGACCCTCTCATTTATTTCATTATAATCATTGATTATATGCTTCATTTTAGGCTTATTTTCTATCCTCATTTGTTTAGGGACTCCCTTATAAGTGAACCACATTTGGGAATAATCTATTGACATACAACCATTTAAGATCCTAGTCTAGTCTATACTCAATAGCATCCCATAAGAATTAGGGATGTCCATCACTTGGATATCAATAAAATATTGGATCCTTGGCTCTAAGGTAATCTACATGTGAATATTCAATAATTCACCTATCACTTTGACTATTGACTTATCTAATTGAGTTATAACTCTATCAAATTTAATAGGGGTCAAACCCAATTATGCATAAATACCTTAAGCATAATATTTATAGATACACTAGAATCTAACAAATAATTATGTAAATTCTTACCAAATATCTTGATTGTAAGTAGGAAAAGAGGAAAATCTACCTTACTTTTGTGTATTACAACATTAGCATGTGTAAACTTTAAAGACTTACCAAGCTTTTTTGATAAAGATTCCATTAACAGATGTCTTTATTCAGTAATTTGTGTCAACTCATGCAAGATAATGTTAGATTTGATCTTTTTCATGTCCTCTACTATGTTATACATAGTCCTATTAGAAGAATTATATGTATCAACATTGGTTTTATAAGTAATTCCCTTAAGATGCTCTAGATTGTTGTCTAAGTTAGTATTAGGATTCTCAAAGTTATTTAGAGGAGTTAAAGTGGTGAATGGTTGATTTTGCTCTTGATTTCTTAGAGGATAAGTATTATTCATAAATTCATGAAAAGAATAAATCTCTTTATGAATATCCTTAGGCTCATTGTCTTCTTACAAAGTGAACTCAAATGTCTCCACCATGAGAGTCAAATTAGTAGATCTAGATGACCTTGAGGAACTAGATGTACTTGCATCACAATCATTATTAGGGACAACTTCAAAAGTATATAGTTTTTATTAGAAGGCTTCAAAATTGTTAAAAAATTCAACACAATATATTTCTCCATGAATATAAGTGCAATTAACTCTACAATATTCAGGTAAAGCAACATCAGTAAGATTTATATCATGCACATTCTTACTAGCAGATGACTTATTATTTTTATTATTATGGTAACTATCATTCTAAAATATGTTAGTGGGCCTATTGAACATTTGAAAAGATAAATTCCTACTAGATCTCTCTCTATTATTGTTCACTTGATTTTATAATTAAAGGAAATCAGTGCTAATATTTTGACCCAACTTAAGGATAACATCACTCTCATTCTTTGGGGCCTTAGAATTATGAACTTGAGTATTATTATTAGCTATAGGCATTAAATATTTTTAATCCTATGGATGAGATTAATTGGTATCATTGTTAAATAATCTTAGGTTTTCATTAAGATTAACATGTCTCTAAGGCAATTGGTTCAAGAGTGGAATTCAACTTAGGGTATGCACATTTTGGTTAGCATTGGGAATAGTATTTACAATGGGTAAATGTGGATTGAAATTAGGAATGGAGTATGCCAATTGTCCTTGGGTTTGCATATATTCATTAATAATCATGGCCTTGACATAATTTAAAGCTAATGTGTTCATGGGCCCAAACGATCTCTTTATAAACATAGAAGTCATAAGATCCAAGGCATCTTTATATATTTCAAAGGATAAAGCCTCATTGGTTCTATAAGGAGCTATGGTCCTACTAAACATTTTTTTTAACTTGGAATTGAATTCTCTTATGTGCTCATTTGTATCTCTTTTCACTATGGAAAATTGCTATTACAGGACACAAGGATCAATGATTTTACCAAACTGGTCATTGAAAAATTTGTTAAAATCAACCCAACTAGTAATGTAATTTTCAAGGAGGTTTAAAATTCATTCATAAGACACATATTTAAAAGTAAAATTAAATATTGTACATGTTATATCTTCATGGGTCACATTAAATAATATTAATTTAGCTTTGAAACTCTTAATGTGTTCCTCAGTAATTGTAATACCACTAGGACTAAATATTGGCAAATACTTTTCAGGATTATGAAGAAGGCCATCTACCACACCTAACACATTTATTAAAAAACCACCTATCCAAGCCATACCTTAATAGGGATCAAACACAGGAAAACTTTGGATTGGTGAAGTTGGCAAAGACTTTGAAAGCCTACACTTACTTATGTCCCACCTAGTTCTCCTATGAACTTCTAATGAAAGTAGAGTTTCTCTAGTTTTTTAATGTGACCTTGTCTTGATTCTTATTAGTTAGAGCTTTTGGGATTTTAATATTATTTTAAATATGATGTGTCAATCTTATCTTTGTAGGGAACAATGATTAGACTTTCACATTATGAAATTTTCTCAAAGATATATATAAAGGATGACAAATGACAACAATCTTTAACTAAGTTAGCTCAAAGATGTATCCAAATATGTAAGTATGATTGATATTTAAACATATAAGTTTAAATAAACTCAAATTAAATGATATATCAATATTTGATCAAAACAACTATTACTAACCTCAAACATGTTGAAATGATAAAGCTTAAGCCATCTTTACCATAATTAAGCATATAACTTCAAAATATGTCAATCTTTATGTAAATAAAGCACAAAGATGGGTCAAATACCAAAAATATCAATTATATTTACATAATTGAGCAAATAATGACATAATTTTACAAAGGTTACACCAATCTTTGAACATAATTCATGAAAATGAGAAAAGATACTTTAAATCTACAAAGATCTTAACATGGCCCTCCTAGCACCAATGAAAGCTCCTCCTGTTGATTCCTATTTATGTATCATAGATGCCCAAAGTTTTCAATAAAAAATATCATTTTAGAATTCTAATAATTCAGTGCATGAGTTATAGGTTGTGATAATCATGTTATTTATTGATAAAATAAAGGCAAATCAAGTGGACTTGTGCATAATATTTATAATGTTTGGTGACTGGGTGTTATTATGGACAAATTTTAGTCTATGTAAAATATGAAGTATGATATGATAATAATGGTGAATTATGATTAATAACTAATCTAAATATTAATCTATGATTTATAGTGAAAATTAAGCTAGAGTGAGCTGGTTAAAAGGGAGAAAAATGAAAGGTAAGGTAGAGCAGAGATGTTATTGATCTTCATTCCAAATTTCATGATAGAGTTATAATATCATCTAGGCATGCACTTAGCTAATATATGACATTAATTATCATAAGCTCAAATCCTATCAAACATTAGGTAAACATCTAAGGATGTTTTTGAAATAATGCAAATAAGAATCGAGTTCACTTTAAAGATTCACCCCTACAAGCAAACAACATTATCTTGAATGGAAGAAGAGTAAGAAAATGAAAAGAACATAATTTTTTTTAATTAACCTAGCATTGGCCCAATTTAATATCTCTTCATTCATAATGTACACATCAAGAAATCATAAGAACTCATCAAATCTAAAAATTAGAACAAATAAATAAGAGACAAGATAGAATAACAAAAGACATAAGTAAAATTGGATAAACTTTGCATAATTCCTTTCTTATATTGATTTATCAAGAGTTAAAATTATATCTTGGCTCTAATAACTCCCCCCTTTTACAAAAGAAAATGATCCCTTTATAGGATGCAAGAAATCATGTTGGTCAATTACATCCAGTTATTAAAGTACAAGTGTTAGTACAACTTTCCTTTCCACAAATGTTCTAGAATATGCTAGACTTTCACTAATGGACTGACATATAGTTAATGTGATTTAGAAGTCACACATTCCATAAAAAAATAACATTCCCTTTTAAAAAGTATACACTCTTAATTACAAAATAATATTCCTATCTTAACTAATTAGAAGGCCCTTGTGCTGATGCAGTCTTTTGCCTTCCCTATAGTATCTTCATTATATAATGTTGCTCATTGATAAGATGGAGATCAATGTTAGGTCTCATGAACAACTCTTTTTATTGATCCTCCAATCCCTTGAGATCATTTTCATCCCTTTTCCAAAGCTTGATTGATTCCCCTTACATTTATTATCTTCTCCTCTTATGACAAAAGCATACTCATAACCTTCTTATTATCAACCCCTATTTTTCCTTGTCCTTGGTTCCTTACTTCTTGCATGAATTGAGTATCTTTGTGCTTGAAATCCTCATCAATTATTAGACCCAAATTACTAAGTGTGGTAGGCTCTTTGATCAAGCTATAAAAAATGTGTAACATTTTATCATCTTGTTACTTGAGGTCCTTAGAAATTTCCTCCATCTGCTTGGACCAACTACATAAGGCTTTAATTTTATCGATTAATATGGCCATATCCATATTCAGGTGGGCCAAGCTAACTATCCTAAATTAAAATATTTGATTTTTAGTTAATACCTTGATCAAATCCTTTACTTGGTATCTCAAAGCTTGCCATTGGCCAACTTGGCCTATAGCCTTAGTGATTTGTCTATTTATTGGATCTTTCTTGAAACTGACTGACTTTTAAGAATTTAATAAATAAATCATGGTCTATTTAAATTGTCTAAACTTGTCATCTTAAATAGACAAGATGGATTATTCCTTCAAGATCTTATTCTACTATAGGATGCCATTGATCATTATTTATAATTGATCTAACTAATCATGAGCCACTTTAAGGACATTTTATTCAAACATTGGATCTTCACCAAGCCTATATCCTCTAACTAGAGTCAATCCCACAAAAGGTTCCACTTTTTGGAAAGTGAATTCCTCTCCACCAATCATGGATTTATTTTTAGTCACCTTTCAAAAATTGGTAGTTGTTGGATCCAATTTGGAACCAACTAAAGGTTATGTCACTTTTGGATCTAGGGTCTCCATTCATACTCCATTTGACTCTCCTAGAGCAATCATTCTTTTCTCTTCCTCCTTCTGCAATGCAACTATTCATGATTTAGATTTCTCATGCACTAAACTATTGGTTATTTGCACTAATGCTAAAAGATGGTACATGGTAGGTACCTTTTGAAATTTTCCATAGATGAACCATTCAGGAATGGTTGGACCCTGAATTAAGTTCTCCTCATTAAACATATTAACTTCACTTGAGGGATGAGTGAAGGTCACCTTGGGCCTCTTGGCCTTTACTAAGATAATGGCCAATTCAAATTTTCTTTTTGGTGGGTCCATATGAACTATGTCTAATACTTCCTTCCCATTTTCTTATTTGGATACCTCTAGTTCATCCTTAGACTCATACGTTGATGATAGAAATTTTAGAGCATCTTGAATTTTTTCACCAGGGTCTAGTGATACCACATGGATTTCCTCCACTGGCGATCCCTGCCCCTCTACTTGTGTTGAGGAAGATGTAATTTCACCAAGAATTCTTTCCTCTATACTTTTCTCAAGTAATACCTCAGGTCTAGATTTAATTTGGAACTAAGCTTGTGGTCTAAAAGGTGCACCACTTAGCAAATGGTACTATCTTTGCCCCAATTGCCATTTGTCATCATCCCCTTTTTTCTCTCTCTACATTCTAGACTCTAGTTTGATGTTTTGATTTTTTAACCTAAAGTTGACCTTAAAGAATGAAGAGACCTTTCTATATATGTGGTCAAAATCACTATATTCATGATCATATTGTATATTTATTCCCTTGGCCTTCAAGTGTTATTTAACCTTTCCCTATCGATCCCACTGTCTTGGATCATCCACTTGGATATTTAAGGAGGTTATGTGTTTGTAAGAAGCCCCAATATTATCCCATTGTGAAAAAATAGTACTTAAAATAGTTAAGGGGAAGCTATGAAGTAGTCCCTTCCTCTTGGTTTTGCATAATCCAACTATTGCATTACATAATTGGTAAGCCACCTCCTATTCAACTAACTTGTTTGGTACATGAAATAATAATCTAAGGGGAGTGCATTATGTTCCTTCAGTCCTAATGATTGTTAAATCTAGATACAACTAGATTTATCCCATTGCCTCAATTGATTTTTTGGTTAAGGGGTTGAATCTTGGCATTGGAGTCTAGTTATGACCTTGGATAGGGCTAGGTAAACATAGTCACATATGAATTGGATGTGGTCCTTATATTTAAATATGTATAATTTTTAATACTATTTAGAGACTATCTTAATCCCATTAGGTGACCATTATATTAGTTTTGGGATCTTTATGGTAGCAAGAAAGACATCTAAGTGGTAAGATATCAATTATAATTGGTTCTTAATTTTCTTTTTGACTGCATAGATCTACCTACTCAAACAAGTGCTAACTATTTCACTGAGGGGAGGGTTGAGCTACTTCTCAACCATAAAATAGACTAAGGGCACCCAAATCTTGTCCACATATATGGTGGTTATATTTCCACATATCCTATTCATTAAAGTTAAGATTAGTCTTATCTTAGGTATGAATTGTCCAATGGGAATGTTGTCATTGAAATTTGAAAACACCTGATTTCCAAAATATAACCATAGTGCAAGGATGGTTTTGAAATAATTTTCCTTATCCCAATTATTGATTATGGTTTGTTCTATTTGGGGCTTAGGTAGCTTGTAGTATTTTTGAAATGCTATGATAGATACATATGCTATATTCCTATGATTTTGATCATTTAATAACATTCCCTTATCATTTTTAGCATCTCTAAAAATAGGAGAGAGAACATCTATACAATTCATTATCTCATATTTTACTAAGGCATAGTGGAGACCTATCAGTTGAATGACAAATATGTCATAGTAGAGCCTCTTTATTGACATGTTCTTCTCCTCTTTTCTCATGATGGATTATTATCTCTCAATGGTCCAAAACAAGCTCAACTAGTTGTTATCCCTAGTATTCAAAATTATGGCATCAAATTATGTATCATTGAAAACTCATCCTTTTTTGTTTGAGGTTAGATAGATCTCTACATCTTCTCTAGAGACACTTTATTAGGATTTCATAGCTATAAGTTCTCTAAATTAATTACTAGTGATCTACAAGTCAACTTTGGATCAAATTATCTTTACTCAAATAAAAATCCAATCTTCTTAGCTTGATTATGATGATCACCAGGTTGACCTAGGGATTTTGGAAGTGCTACAATTTTTTGAAGGTTCCTTACAATTCTTTAATGGTGGTATTTATTTGAACTTATGCAAGATTCATGATTTAGATTGTGTTTGGATCTTTGAATCTATACCTTTTCATCTCTCGATTTCCCAAAATATCTTGAACTAATTGGTTTAGCTTACATAGCTCCATCATGACATCCTATGGCATTTTCATGGAATTTCGCTCATTAATATTAAAAAAATAATGGTTGTATTTTGAAATTTTCACATCGATATAGCACCATTATATTTTTTTACACATATCAATGTGGATCATTAATCTTGATTTGAGACCTTGAACACCATTGACTGCTTGCTTTATTCCCCATGGTTCTGACACTTGTCATTTTCACATTCACTCTAACTTTTCCATGTTTGCTATGGAATTTTGATCTCAATTGCATGGGATAATTTCACTCTATTGATATCAATTTTCTTAATTTTGTATCTCATTCCATAGGCCATTGATCATAATGTGTACATGTGAATGCATACCATTGATCTTTAAAAGATGCTCAAACTTTAATTTGGTAACCCATAGTTATGACATATGTCATTTCCACATTTTTCCTTGAATTTTTAATGATTTATATGCATTGTAAGATCATATTTATATGATAAAACACATTCCATTGGATCTTGACCTATAGGGTTGAATGCCATTGGATGTTCAATGTTCTTTATCTATGAGTGTGACACTTGTCACCTTCTCACTTTTCTTGAGGCTCTGTTGAAGTCTTGAATAAATACACATTATTAGATCAATCCTACCTAATTAAAGGCATGATTTTTATATTTAGAAGATGCTTTAGATTTAACTTAATGTTAGGGTCTTTATCTTTAAGCTTGCACCATTGGATCTCTATCATATGAGCAAACATGGACCATTGATCCTATAAATAGAATGATGTTTAAGTTAGTGCTCGAGGAACATAAAATTTAGGATAAATTATTAGACTAATGTTTTTATTCATATTAATAAATATGAACAAATATTTAGGCTAAAGTATTAATCTAAGTTCTAAAACATGTTAAAGGGTACCCCATGAAATAAAAAACCTAGTCTAAAGTCTTAGCCTAAGGTTTGTATTAATAAATATGATAAAATTTAGGGTAAGGATTTAGACTAAGATTTATAACAAAGGGATCATGTTCTATTTACACCATGGGATGTAAAGGGACCAATCATTATATTTTTAGCCTAAGGTTTAGTCATGTTGAAAAATATGCTTAAGCTTTATGATAAAAATTGAGCTAAGTCCATGGCATAATGTAAATGTTCCCCCATAAAATGTTCTTGCCAAATTTGAATTCAATTCAAGGGCATGAGCTAGGGTAATTAGAGTTAGGGTTTTAAGCTGATAAAAAATGAATTTAACTTGATTTCAATAGACCAATGCTATTAAAATGTCATATCATTATTCAATCATAAAACCCAGACATTAATTATTCTAAATGGACTCCATTGGAGCTGTGACCTAAAACATAAAGACTAAATGTTAGAAACTTTAGAAGGGGTGAAACCATGATTATCTAACAACATGTCTATTAGTCCAAATGATATTTATGAATGATGTGCAAACATGCTATATACATTCTAATCAAGTGAATTTTCAATTTTAAGGTACAAATTTGTATAATTTGACACAAGGGTCCCCATTTTTTAGAAATGGAGATATGTTGACCTCAACACACCTCATATGTTTTTAAAAATTTTACTTGAATGCAATCTTATTACTTTACTACCACCATTTAAATTTTATAGGAACAAACCTCAAGGTAAATATTTTAATAACAAAGAATATTGTGATTATCATAGATGTGATGGTAATTCTACTTATATATGTTTCAAGCTCAAGGATATTATTTAGGATATCACTGATAATAATTTCATTGAATTTAGAATTCATATAAAGTAACCTAAGCCTCAACAAAATGAAAATGTAAAATTGAATATTTTTAGTGAGTCATTTCTAAATCATTATAAAAATAAGGATAATTTAGTTGTATATCATACTTATAATGATTATCTACCTCCCAAGTCATATGATAATCCATTATATTTAATTATTGGTACAATTAGTCAAATAAATCAACCATGTCCTATGATTACCTTTAATGATAGTGAAATAGTGGATGATGACTTTGATTTTCATGCTTTATGCATACAAGCTTATATTTATCAACAACATATTCATATTGTGATAGTTTATAATGGATCAAGTTAAAATGTATGCATAATAAAATTAATTCATTCATTATATTACTTACAACATGACATACTTAGAACTACTAAGGGTGTAAGGATATTCAATAGAAAATCATGAACCACATTAGGATATATTGTATTACTTATTTAAGTGGGATATGTTATATGATCTATTCATTTTATATTTTTATCATAAAATGGGGTCTTTGATATGATATTAGGATGCCCTTGATTGAAAAATATGTGTTGTGCCAAATATAATACATTGATGCTTAAATTACAATCATTGTAATCAAGTTGTTCAAATTTCAAGAATTAGATATGAGTATCCTATATAATCCATGGTACATCGTAATCCTCATCCACTACCATAGTCAAATTATATATATATATATATTAAGAAAAATCATGTTTATAGTTTTTTCACTTAAGCAAAAGGGTTCTATAGGAAACAGTGTAAATGGTTTAAAATCAACTAAAGAAAAAATAATTTTATCAACAAAAAGATTCTAATTCCCAACAAGAAAAATCACATTTCATGTCTCATAAATTTGTGATACATAAAGATAAATATTTGGAACAATATTATATTAATCCTCATGGGAAATAACATCATTCTACATATCATAGAGCTACTTCTCCTACACAAGATTACACAAGTAGTAAGCTAGACAAATGTTTTACTACACATGATATATTTTCTGATTCTAATATATGCACTGTTGATGAATTTGAATAAAATAAAATAATTAATTGCCACTTATCATATTTTTTTTAATAATTATCTTTCTGGGATTATTAGTTAGCTTGTTTCAATTTAAAATATTTATGTAGGTGCATCAACTTAAGAGATCCATTTTTGTAATTTTTTGTCAAATTTTGGTGGTGTGTAGAGATTCTTAGCTAGTTATATTAGAGGTGATCCAATAGATAGACTTTAAAAAAATGTCTATTTTGGTGTGTTTCTTGTTTTCCCACTAAAACTAGGAAATTCAATTTTTTTAAATTGTTCTAAGAGTTTGGATGATCTTTCTTCATTTCTAATGGGTTATAAAGACATTATCCTTCTTTTAAATGGACATAAATGTATTATATCATGTATTAAGTGTTTATAATTCTTTAAATCATTATAAACCTTCTCAAAAACTCAACTAAGGTCAAGTTTAAGAGTGGGTTACCAAGATTAATTAGATAATTGAGAAATATAGGAGTCTTGGAATGAGTAGGAGAGAAGGAGGTTGAGAGAGTACATTTGAAAAGGAGAGAAGAATTAAACAAAGAAATATATATATATATATATATGTATGTAAAGTGTCAAGAAAAGAGAGAAGAAAACTCAGAAAATAGGGTTTTAGCTTGTTTAATTGTAACACAAGTGTATGGGAATAATGCAAATTTATTCATTCAAGCTTATCCTTGAAATTTATAGTTAGATACCCTTTTAAGCATATGTTAATTTTATTCTTCAATCATATATTTTTTTTGGAAGGTGATATTTTGGTTTTAAGCTTCAGTAATATATATAAGACTATTACAACTCACTAAAACCTATAGGCATGACCACTACAAAGTTATTTTCTTTATGTTCTGAGCTTATTCAAATCAGTAAATTATTTGAAGAGATGGTAGTTGATGTGGAATACCATATATAGGTATAATAAGTTTAAAAAAATAATTAAATTTAAAATTAACACTTTTTGAAGGCTCTCAACTAGTGTGCAATATTGTAGGCCTAATAACTAGGGTTTTGAGATTGAAACCTCCATAAAATGAAAATGGAACCTTGGAAAATTGTGTAAGTTTTTAGATATAAGGAAGAGGTTGTTTTGAATAGATTCAAATGGTTTCAAAAAATTTAAAATATACAAAAGGAGATATTCTAAAAACTCAATCAATAGGCCCATTTGGAAAAGCTTCAAGGCCATGTTTTAGCATATTTTGAAATTTTAAGCAAATCTAGTGAAAAATATAAATTTGATGGGTTTAAATAGAAATAAATAAATGAGATAATGGTTTATAAAATAACCATCCCTTGTTTTAATCCAAATTACAATAAAAAGTTTTAAGAGGGATTGTAGGTCTAGTTATCTACAAACCTTATTTTACAAATCTTAAAGTTTTAAGCAATTATAAATCTAAAGATTGGTTTGATCAGTTGAGATAACATTTTATGAAGGTGATAGAGTCTCTTAAAATAAGATAAATCCTTATTTATCTCTTTGTTTCTCAATTTGGCTTGAAAGCCTATTTTTATCTTTGAATAAGGTTTCAAGTAGACTCTCTTTATATCCATCATCATCAAATATCCTAAAATTTTCAAAAAAAGTTTCAAATAATTCAAAAAATAAAAATCTAATTGTACATAGCTTCTTTACTATTGCATAATATTTTTATTGTGATTGTAAATTTGATCATTCAATAAATTAATCTAAGCCCTTGGTTTTTTTGACTTATTGGCTTTTTGGATCTTATTTTTCACTTTTTAGATCTAAACAATCCAAACAATAGCCAGTTTTTCCATTTTTTACCATGTATCTCTCTATTTTAAAGAACCTCAGCTAAAAATTTTACAACTTCTACCAAGGTTAGAACCATAAAGTAGAAGATAGGAATGTTTGCCATTCCTAACCCTAGTTGGACATTTTTGTCCTCATTAGAGCTTTATAAAAACCAAAAAAAAAGTACCAGATCTATAATTCCTCAAATATTTAGCTTTTTAGTCAATTTTAGTATGAAATTTGGTGTTTATTCATGAAAAAATATTTCTCCTTCCATGTTACATTTATTATACACGTTGACAACTTTGACAAGTGAACATTTTTTTTTAAAATAGGATGTATAATCAGTCTTCTACACATATTTTAGCCTCTTACATATTTTTCAAAGTCACAACTCCCATATAATAGATACATCTTTCTCAAACATGGACATGCTAACACAAGTTGTTTAACCTCTTCATTTAATTTAATAATGTCAATCTAGAGCTAGTTTCCAATGCTATATGCAATAGTAAAAATAAGACTTCTAGGTAACAATTCTTTGTAATTTCAAATGAAAATAACACTTAATTTAATCTAACTTAAATTATTAATATCAAAACAAGAATTAATTAAATCAAATATAATTAAATCAAATAGTAATAATAGTTGAAATTAAAGTATCAAATATGAATTTTAGAAATGAAAACAAGAAAATTAATTGATTTAAATCTTAACTCAACACACACCCATATAGGGTCACCTAAGAAATTAATAATAAAATGCTAAAAATGAAAATGAAATGGAAACAATTCTAATCTATAAATATCAAAAAGTTTGTCCTTCTTCTTTAGGTTGAGTGGAACTGACTCCACATTTAAAATATGACTATAAATAATCAATAACTAAACACTAGAAATTATTAAATGCTTTAAATTCTTATTCAATCCTAACTATAATATCCTAAAATAATAATTTTCTTATACTCAATATTTAGTATTAACTATGAATAAAATATTTGTGTTTATAATATAATGTCTTAAACAACTTCTTAATCAAGACCAAAAAGTTAACAAAACAATTTACAACTAATTTCTTAATATAGGATAATAACCTAACAAATTATTTTACAACTTAGATTTGAATTGTAGATAAAATAATATCAAACTCCACTTTATTATAATAAAAGCATGGATATTGGTAGATTCATGGATCCACTGTCCTCTATGTTATTGGAGATAATCAAGTGTGATCTTGAAAATTCAATTTATTCTATTGATGTCCCCAAAAAATTATAGCTAATATATCCATAGTATTTGAAATATTATAAATACATAACTTCTTTTGGAAATATATATTTTTATAAAATACTATATATAGTTCCTTACCAAATTATTCCAAAAATAGTTCTTCAATCTACTTAATATTCATGTGCACATATTTTGGAACTAGAGGATTATATGCATACTTGGAAGTTGCCTATAGGATACTCATAAGCTATCTATAGGACATTTCTATAGCTATTCAGGGCTAGTTTGTTGTTGGTCTTTGGAGCTAGTCTATTGTTGATCTCTAGAGCTATTTTTATATTGGTGTCTGGAGCTATAATTTTCTAGGTCTATGAATCCACTTTTATATGAAAATCCATAGCTACTATATATATTTTTTAATCCACTTTTGTATGGAATTTTGGATCTCTTTAAGGAATCTATACTTGATTTATAACTTTTATATCTACATTTATGAGCTATTATAATTGCATACACAAGATTTGACATCTATCTCCCAAGACTCATTAATTTTTTTTAAAAATTTAGATTACAATGACTTATAAAAAATAGACCAGAGACATATCATATATTTTACTCTAAACAAGCATAAGCTCTTAAAACTACATCTAAGTCCACTTTAAAACTTAAGTTATGTAGGATAAAATGACATTACTTGATATAAATGAAACATATTATGGTATCTTCACATGCCATCATTTATAGTGCACCTTCAATTGACATATGTTATAGATTATTTAAATACATATCTCATTTTTTTTTTACGTACGGACCTTTGATTGGTACTAGTTTATATTGTTTCTAGTTTCTAAATTTAGAAAAGAATGAAAAAATCAAATATTCAATAATAGAAAAACATTCAAATATCTAAAAATAAAAAATCAAGACCTAAGCTTAAATAGACATCTAATTTACATCATTATCATAATTTATTAATCTCATGAGTATTAGATAACACATTTTGTTTTCTATCATACATGCATTTCATTGGTATTAATGAGTGTTATGCAGAACATAGAAACTTTAAAAAGATCAAGTTGTTGTATTTGCTTCTACCCAGTAGCCTTGTTAAACTAAGGGCATTGAGTTTACAAGCTATAGAATTTTTAGGTGTTATGATTTCATGAGTCATTTACTATTGAGATATAAAATATTTATAAATGTCTTTCTAACATCTCTATCTTAATTTATGTACATGGATATGTTATTTTTTAGGATATGATCACATTACATATGCATAGTTTATATTTAATTCTATTCATGTGTTTCATTGATTTTATTTACTTGTATATATTAGATTAAATATTGTGCTTATATTATGTATATACCTTACACCTTATATGTAATTGTTTTAACATCTCCATGAGATCTTGTTTGTGTATGTGAAAAATTTGAACATGTCCATTTGATTTTGGCCATTGGCCCTATGTTGGTGGATACATTTAAACATGCATCTTATTTTTCATTTATTTATGTGTGCACTTATTTTCACTTGTGAAAATTGAACATGTCCCTTGTGTGTGGCCCTTGGCCTTATTTGTATGACATTTTATTGTTGTGTTTGTTGAATTTTAATTTTGATGAGTGTCAAGATCTATATCATGCACTATTAACATATTATACTAGTTCCACATTTTAATTATATGAGATTCATTAATATATATATATATAGGTGTTGCCTCTTATATTACATACATGATTCAAATATCAAATATATTACCATGCTAACTTTATGTATTGTACATTCACTCACTGTCTAGCTCAAACACAGAGGGGTTCCTAATGAAAGTGGATATAGCTAAAGCATATGACAGGGTGGATTGGCTATTCCTTTCAAATAGCCTTATTGACTTTGGCTTTGAACAAAGAGTGGTTGAAATTATCAAACAGCTGATATCTACAACTTCTATAGCTGTGTTGGTAAACGAAAGTTCGTCTTATTTTTTCAATCCGTCTAGGGGATTAAGATAGGGGGATCCAATTTCCCCTATTCTATTCATTATCATGGCTGATAGTATGGGGTGATACTTAGGGGACTTAGTTTTTAAAGGATCATTTAAAGGTCTGAAACCCTCTTTGCATCCTTTAATTTTCTCCCATGGTCAATTTGTGGACGATACTATTTTCATGGGACAGTTTGAAGTTTCAGAAGCTAGAATTCTAAAGGAAGCTATAACTCTGTATTCCTCCACCTCAGGACAGCTGATTAATTGGAACAAAAGTGCTGTATTCTTTACAAATACCCTAGTTTACAGATAGAACAAAATAGCAAGGATCCTTGAATGCTCTATAGGTGCTTTTCCCTCTACTTACCTTGGTCTCCCTTTAGGGTCGAAAGCTCCTAAAGCTTTCTGGGAAGGTCTTATTAACAAATTCAGTAAGAAATTAGTGGGATGGAAAGGCAGTCTTCTAAGCCAAGGTGGAAAGATTATAATACTCAAAGCAAGTCTTCAAAGCATACCTACGTATGCTTTAAGTCTTTTCAAAATCCCTACTAAATTTACAGAAGCTATTGAAAAAATTCAGAGAAACTTTCTTTGGTCAGGTACTGAGGAGAAAAGGAGAATGCCTCTTATAGCATGGGTTAATATATGTAAACCTGTCAGGGAAGGTGGACTTGGTATAAGGAAAATTAGAAGTATGAACATAGCCCTCTTAGCTAAACAAGGGTGGAGGGTTTATCAGGAAAAAAAAAGAATGGAGTAAAATATGGAAGCACAAGTACTTATTCAAGGCTAAGTCACTCCCTGAATTCTTTTCTACTCTGGGCATTTCTCATCCTTCTGCCATATGGGGGGCAGTCCAGGGAACAAAACATATTCTAGAAGAAGGAAGTTCATGGAAAGTTGGCAATGGTAAAAAGGTGAAGTTTTGGGAAGATATTTGGTTAAAAGGAAAACCTTTACAAGAAGAAATCCAAGATAAAGATGTTATAGAAAGATGCAAGCAAAGAGTGGGAATTATGGTTTATCATTACTGGCAGAATAACTCTTGGGTTAACCTAATTGACTATGATCAAGATCTCAAGGAAATTCAATTATCCCTAAATGTTATATCTCTATATCCTAACCTTCAAGATAAAATTGTTTGGCATAAAGAGCCAAGCGGACAGTTTAAAGTCTCTTCCATTTTCACCTCTAAGGGAAATGGTAGCAATCCATTTTGGACGAGAGCCTGGATAAAGGGGCTCATCCCTAAAATCAAATTCTTTTTTTGGACCCTTCTCCAAAACAAAATATTGACTTTGGATAATTTATAGAAATGCACAATTAATATTGTCAACAAGTGTATTCTATGTAAAAAAGACCTTGAAGATAGAGATCATCTGTTCATGAATTGTTCCTTCACTCAGCTAGTTTGGAAGGAGATTCTCAATTTGTGGGGTATTACATGGATTCACCACAAAAATGTGGAATTATCTTTCAAAAGCTGGTACTGCCCCTCAAAGAATCTTGAAGTTCTTTTTTTATGAAAACTTACTCTTCCCCATATTTGGTGGGGAATATGGAAGGAAAGAAATAACCGAATCTTTAGAAATAAAGAACTTCCTGGATGGGTGGTAGGATAGAACATCATAAGAGCTTTAAAGGAGAATTTCTTATCTCAAAAGAATCCAAGCTCAACTCTTCAAGTGGATAATCCCTTGAGGACAGATAATACTAATGGTAAACCTAATAATCCCAGAGTAGGAGTTACTTGGAATGTTCCCCCTCAAGGATGGATTAAAGGAAACTTTGATGGTGCGGCCAAAGGGAACTCGGGGAATGCAGGTTGTGGTGGAGTGTTGAGAAACCATATGGGAAAGGTAATTGATGCTGTAGCTATCCCTATTGGAAAATCAAATTGTCACATTGCCAAAGCTACTGCTGCCCTTCAGACTCTCAAAATTGTTGTGGATTCGGGATATCCCAAATTATGGCTTGAAGGGGACTCCTTGAATATTATAAATATTCTTAACAATATAAATACTGTGTCTTGGACCATAGAGAATAAGGTTATGGAGATGAAAACTTTAATTAAAAAATTTGAAGTGATCATAACCCACACCTATCGTGAAGCCAATGGTGTTGCAGATTGGCTAGCTAATTGTGCAGTCCAGACTGGTCAAACAGTGAGGTGGCATGAAACATTAGTAAAGAATGTGGATTTGAGGGTGCTCATTCTTCATGATGCAACCCATGCAAAGGAAGGAAAGATCGAAGTGTATAATAAATAATATTAGTAGGAGTGGCAGTGCGGGGAAAGGACAACAATCATTAAACAGTAAGGTCCTCAAGAGAGAGAAGAGGATCCTGAATAAGCACAATCAAAGCCAATTTTCCTATCAACTCGGAAACAGATGGGATTATTGCAATGACCTTCGCAATTGGGGTTCTAAGAAAATGAATATGGCAAGCGAAAGGAAGGGAGAACCTCAGAAACAGGAACCCAAGAGCTGTGATGAATGGAAAGAAAAACATGAAGTCTGGAGAATTTTGCAGAAAGGAAAAGTTGCGAGCTACTTGGAAAGACTTCATGGATCGAAACCGCATATCACTACGGCTTTTTTCAAAAATTGGAAGGATGAAAGGGTCACCTTGCATGGTGTCACAGTGAACTTAACAGAGGATTTTATAGCTGAGGTTACTGGGCTGCCTACCGATGGACTCAAATTCTCCAAACAGACAAGCATTTTGAATGAGGCCTTCTGTAGGTTCCCCAAAATGGAAGTGGAAGAGCATAAACTGGTCAAGAACGGGGATTTCTTTGAATTGGATCAGATTAAAGGGATATGGAGGGATGTCTTAAGCTACATAAGGGAGTACTTCATTCTGGACGGAAGAAGTAAGCGCGTGCACAAATTCCACTTTGTCTTCCTTAACCATTTCAGGCACAAGGTTAGTTTGTCTTTTCCCTTTTACCTATGTTTCTCCTTGGTCCAAATTTTATATGCTCATAGGAAAAAGGAAATGCGCCCTATCCATCATGAAGGACTTATTCTGTTAATCGAAGGCTACTGTAAGAATAATGCTATGGTTAAGCACCCTAAACATGGGAAAAACAAGGAGTTAGGGAACAGAAAGAGTGAATGTGTTACTGAGAAAGGCAAAATTAAGCTCCCTAGTACTAAAAAGCAGATTATAGAAGAAGATATGGAGCGGGAGAGTATTGATAAACCCAGTGAGGAAAACTTGGAGGAAGAAGAAGGAACTGAAAGTCAGGCTACAAACTCTAATGAGGATGAAGAATGTCCTGAGAAGAATGAAAAAGATGATGTCAATACAGAGGAGGATTTTGTAAACAGAACTGAAGACACTGAGGAAAACCAGAAAGAGGCAGAGTCTGATTTTGTCCAGGATGACCCTGTTGAGGACCCAACATCAAAGAACGAAAAGGAAACCATAGGGCAGGATGATAATCAAGATATGGAAATGGAAATTCAAAATGGAATTAAAGAGTGGGAACATAAGGGTCGAGAAGATATCACTGAAGAAGATAGGAACAGTCCTAATAAAATTTTTGAGGAATGGAGGGGGGAAAAACTGAATGATGAAACACATACACCAATGAACTGGGTTAATTTCAAAGCAGAGGCATCTTCTCAATTTGATTCTTGGATGTGCAGGGAGGTTATGAACCTCAAAAGGAAAGTGGAAACAATGGAAGATACCCTGAAAGAGGTATGGAACAAAATCAACAATATGGATAATCAGATAGGAGAGATCCCAGCCAAGCTCAAAGCCTATGAGAAAAACCTCTGGGAACTAATTAAGGACAATAGAATGAAAATGGAGGAAGCTACGTCCAATATTTGTGTTGCTGCTGTCAATATTGGTAAAAGAGCCAGTGAGGAGACTAAAGCTTTGAGGGACCCAGCAAAAGAATGAGACAAAGTACTAGAAAGAAGGTAACACAAAAAGGAGCAATGCTGGTGGAAACCACTACCCAGGATACTGTTTTGAAAGAAAAAGAAATAATGAAAATGATATTGGAACTGGATGAATAATCTGGTTCCTCTTGCTGGTAAAGAATCTGGTCTAGTTCATTGTTTTCTTGTTGTCTTCCTATGTCTAAGGTGTTGCCAGATCTCTGTTTATTTGGGTTGTGACCAGTTGTCTTTCTGGTGGTTTCAGGTCCATTTAAAAACCTATTTTTGCTACTTCCTTGTAGTAGTTTTTAGACTCTGTCTGTGTTTTGGTTGCTCTATCTTTTTTCCTTGTACTAGGGTTTCGGGGCCCCTTCAAAACCTGCTTTTACCATAATCTAAAACTTTATGTATTGTACATATTTAATGATTACATTTTACTATCCATGTTGTAGTTAACTTTTCTTTTGATATGAGTGATTTTTAAGATTAGTTCCCTCACTTCAAAATGGGGCACTTTAATGGGATTTTCATATATGAGATAAACTTTTTAAAAAGCAAAATATAATTTTCAAGAGTTAAAAAATGGTTCAAATTTAGTCATTTACATATATTATGGGGTCATATTTCATACATATGCACTCATATTACAATATCAAAGTAAAAACTCACACAAATAGGTTTAAGTACAATTTTCAAACAAGATTTCATAATTGGCATATACATAAATTCCAAATTCTATGGTTATAAATAGATCCATGATACAAGTTCATGCACATTATGCTACTTTTCAAATTTTAAAATACTATTTTTTAAGCTATGGATGATCTGCAATATAGGGCCTAAGACCAATGTGTGCAATGAATAATCAAGATATGGTTATGTACAGATAATGTGTAGTGCAATATTTAGGAAGAATAAAAATAACACATTAAATAAATTAGAATTATTAAATTATATAAAATGAAACGTATATTCATTAATGGATAATAAGGAAAAAAATATAGATTACAATGTCAATAATGCATGTGTATTGACTAGATGCAGAGATCAAGATAAAAAAATGTTACAATTGTGTGTAATGGCATCGATTTAAGTTCTATACATATATATATGTATATATATATATATGTATATATATATATATACATATATATATATATACATTTATATATATATATATATATATACATATATATATATATATATATGTATATATGTATATATATATATATATGTATATATATATGTATATATATATATATATATATGTATATATATATATATATATATGTATATATGTATATATATATATATGTATATATGTATATATATATATACATATATACATATACATATATATATATATATATACACACACATATATATGTATGTATATGTATATATATATATATATATATATATGTATGTATATATATATATGTATATATATATGTATATATATATATGTATATGTATATATATATATATATGTATATGTATATGTATATATATATATATATATACATATATATATATATATATATATATACATACATATATATATACATACATATATATATATACATACATATATATATACATACATATATATATACATATATAAATATATATATATATAAACTAAATTAGTATGTTACATATATAACATAAGAATATAAGGGTATTCATAACTATTGTTTAGTTACTAAGGAGGATATCAGTGGTGCACCAATCCTATTAGATGCAGTAGTTGAAAATGGTTAGAATAATTAATGTATATGATATCAACCATTTGAATTTAAATATGGGATCTCCTTTGGGAAAAATGGTAGTTTGATCACTTGGGGTACATGGTAAATTAAATTATACATTTCCAAATGGGTGGTAATAAGGTGAGTGAAACTATGAGGCATAGAGGTTGTAGAATTTAGTGATGCATATGGGATTGTATGGAGTGCAGGTACAATATTTAGTGAAAAATAATGAGGTGTATGGGAAATATCACACACTGTAGTTAGAAAGTATGTGAAAAAATAAACATGGGACTATGAGGCATAGAGTGCATAAAAGTCGAATAATGGGTATAATACTTGGCATGGAAGTACAAAAGGTTTGCAAGAGTGTGAGGCATAGAGTGTGTAAAAGTTGAAAAGTGGCTGAAAGACTTATTGTATAAGTACACAAGGTACACAAGAGTCTATGAAATTTAATGGGACCAATGAGATTGGTTGAGAGCAAGATTCATGCAAAGGAGTGCACATAGTTATGTATGAGGTGTGTGTTTTATGTAATAGATCAAATAAGGAGTGATCTTGGTTGTGTAGGGGATACACATGGATCATTCACCCTTTCTTGAAGAGAAATGGTCTTTATTAGATTAGTGCATAGTTGTAGAAACTAAAATCAAAGTTGTTATGAGGTGTACCACTTAGCTTGATTAGCATATTTCCTAACCTTGAACACTCTAAAAAGATGATATGTGCCATGGAATGTGTGTATCTCTATCACTTCAATGATCTAAACTTTTTATATGAGGTACAAGTGTTTAGGATCTAAATCATAAGGATGTTGTGTCACTTTTGGCTCAATAAGTGGTGGAGTGTAAGTATAGAGAACTTACTCATTAAAGACTAGTGCATGCCCAATTATTGAGGTAGATCAATAATGATGGTGTTATCACCAAATATATGTAAAATTTTGTAAATAACATAGAACAGAGACTTGATCCTCTAGTTTGGACCTCTAAATCACTCTTTTTGAAGTTAAAACCAAAATTTATCATCAACTCAAAATGTATGAGGTGTGAAATGTGCTTTATGGCACTCCTTATACTTAGTTTGGGTGTGAGAGAGGATTTATTAACCCTATTGGTGAATAAAATAGATTTGGCATAGAAAATTCTTAGTTATGTCTACTTCCTATTATTATGTTCATGATTTAGTGCCTAATGGTGCATGGTAGGATATGTCTAGATGTGTTGAAGGTTGAAACCCAAGACATGTCTAGAATGGATTATGGCCAATAAATCTTTGAAGATCCCTATTATAGGTGTATTGAATGTACAAGAGATTGTCATCCTAAGTGCGAGCATGTGTGTGTTTATACATTCATAAAAGATGAATAAGTGTGGGATTGACCACTTTGATTTATCTATTTATCTGTAGATGAAAGGTTGTTGGCTAATCTAGTTGTGTACCCATCAAGTCCCATAATGATAGCCAAAAATGACTCACAAATTATTGATCGTAGTTAGAGATGATGGATGTTGGTAGCCCAAAGTGAACCCAAACATGGTTGAAGAAAATTTGTATAGTGATAGCTACATTAATTTATTTCTTGTATGTGACCATGATGTCCATCTTAAAAAACCTCTCCATTATAATAAATACAATGTCATGTTTTCATCTTGTTATAGCTAGCCTACTCATGAAATCCATGCTGATAGATTCTCATGGTCTAGATGGAACTGATAAAGGTGTGTAAAGTCCTAAATTCTTGTTTATGGGCTTGGTGATGTAATAAAGAATGTAAAACTTGACATGGTATTCCATGTCTATGTGCATATGCATCAATAATAAAAATTATTAAATTGTGTCTAGAGTCTTTATCATACCAAAGTGTTTTGATGTCTTGGCATAGTGTGACTCTAAAATGAGTCATTGGAGAGGTGCACTAGAGGGAACACAAAGATGTCTAAGCTTTTAAAGAAGCTGATCAAATAAGTATAACTCTAACACTTGTTTACCTTACACTAGGATAGTGTAAGTTGTTCTAAAGTCTTGGTAAACTGAGTATAGGGATACCTAGTCTATGAAGTTGTAACAATGCATGTCCAAGACTATAATGAGTACATGAACTAGTGGTTAGATAAAAAAATATGATAATTTATTATATTTACATTTATTTTGATTTATCAAGTTGTGTAACTACTATAATTAAGTCATCCATTTCATATGGCATGCATTTTATAGCTTGTTATACATCTATAGGAATTAGAGTGGCTTATGGTCTAAATGAATAACTATTTCCTTCCTAAGAATATAGTATCACCATTGATTAATTACTTGAATAATAGCATACAATTATTTCTCATTGGTAGAGTATCTTTGTGCCATGTCATTGAACATCTTTGAGTGTTATGTGATTGAATGTCCATGCTACATGAACACTACACTGAGTACATATTCAAATGCATCAGTGTGAATTTTAAAGGTCTACATAATGTTAGGCATTTCAAGAATAGGCATTGCATATAGGTATTATTTGAGAGCCTCAAAATTTCACTATTGTACATTAGTCCAATCAAACTTGGCTTTATCATGTGTCATCTAGATAAGATCCCAAGATATGTATGAGAAAGCAAGGATGAACCTAAGATAGAAGTTAGCAAGTCAAAGAAAATTCCTTAATTTTGTGAGATTGTGTAGAATGGACCAATCTTGGATAATTTTGATCTTCTTTCAATCTAACTTGATGTTAGTGCATTAAATTATGTAACCTAGCTAATGAATCTATGTATTGACAAATATACACATGATGAATTTGGCTTTCAACTTGTGTTGGAACAAGGTGTTTGGGATGCATGAGATGTGTTTTATATGTTCCTCCCAAATATTATTGAAGATGAGGATATCATTTAGGTAAATTATTATTAAGAATTTTATGAAAGGCTTGATTATATAATACATCAAGTGTTTGAATGTGGTTAGTGCATTACTAAGTTTGAAATCCATTACTAACCATTCATACAATCCTTCCCATGTCTTGAATGTAGTTTTTAAAATGCCTTTAGGATGAATTGGGACTTGATGGTAACCTAACTTCAATTTTATCTTGGTGAAGTATTGGGCACCTCATATTTGGTCTAGGAGGTTGTCAATATGTGGTATTTGGTACTGGTTATTCATTGTTTTCTTTTTAAGCACATGATAGTATATGCAAGGTCACTAAGACCCATCCTTCTTAGGTGCAAGGACTATATAACTCCTATGAGGTGAAGAACTCAACTTGAGGTTGCCTTGATTGAGGATATCTTCTATTTAACATCAATTTTCATCATTATCCCAAACTTATCTATGATACATAGGGACATTCATAAGAGGGGATCTAAGAACCAAAATAATGTGGTGATTTACTACACATTATGTTTGAAGGACTTCAAGTTTTGTGAAGACTTCATTATATTTCTATAGTAACTTGTAGAGTTTTGGTTATCATTACAATGATGTGTGAGTGTTTAAAACTAACATGATGTTATTTATTATTTTATGTTGTGTAAGTGTATCAGGGCAAACCATGAGTAACACAATCTTTTGCATATGTGATCTGAGCTTTCAAAATTTCTTGGTAGAGACCAAGGTAACTTTGGTCAAGGACATGAACTCAAAAAGGTTGAATTGATCATTTGCATGAATAGTTTAATGTTTTTTCTTGGTTTGATATGTAGATTCATGGTCAAATAGATACATTATTCCCAACAAGATGTCATAGACCTATATAGGTGTGATGTCACAAATGATGTTATCTTCCATTATCTTGACCTTATATTAGAATTTGCATTATCATCAAACCTATTTATATTTCCCTTGTTATAACCATATAATATATTATGGTATAGGATGCATAGTAGTGGTGATACCAAGATGTTGAGTTGTGGATTATGTAATAATGTTCTTTTGAATATCACTATCAATGATGACATGGAGATGCTAACCCTTCACTGATAACTGAGTGTGGATTATATGTTCACAGTCCTTAGATATTTTAATCACACTATAGTTAGTGTTTAGACAAGAGGAATATAAATTAGTGTTGTCCATTTTTATGGGTCTTTATGTAGATTATGTGATCAGGGACTATTGTGCACATCATTTAGATTAATTGTGGGTGGACAAGAAATGGAAATGACACCACTTATCACCATACTTATTTTAGCCTCTATCTAAAGTAGAAGGTGTTGGATCCTTTGAGTGTTAAGAAAGATTTTGGTGTTATTCATCTTTGTAAAAAGTGTGTTTTTGATTCTATGTATAAGGTTGTGATGTTGAGTTGTGAAATGGTGAGGCCTTATGTACTGCATTAGATGAAGATGTGGCATATTGCTTCATATGTGATTTATCTTTGATCTTAGTAATGTTGAAATATGTTCTCACCAAATTGTCAAAATTCAATAACTTAATATTAATGTAGATGTAATGTGAAACTCTATTGAGGTAATTTAGGACTCTATGTTGTTTTCTTATGTTCTCTTGTAGACATGCAAAGTAATCATGGAATGAGTTGGAGTAGTCCTCCATTGACTAATCCTTGTGCTAGTGTAGTTATAAAAACTTGATGTATTCATATTCAAAGTGTTAGAGAGGGTATTATTCTTCCTTCATCACATTGAATTTTTTTCCATGATTCAATTTGAATACACTCTTACATGTGATACATGCTAAAGGTCTTTCACTAATTGACAACTATAATGGACATCTTCAGTATTACAAAGGTGATACTTTTAGCATTAATAAAATATTTGACTAAAAAGTATGCCTTGATTTGTCAAATACAAGCATCTAATGCTTTGAAATTGATCTTACCTCTGAATAAGGGGGTGTCAAGATTAACTTCTACTTTTAAGGGGGTTTGTTGTTGGAACCATTATAGAATGTGTTATTAATATAAGGAGGAGGATGTTGGGTTGAGATATATAATCAACTCATGTAATTGATGAAAAAATTTGGTGGATTATTCCTCCAAAGCATCAGTGATGAACCTTTGGGTTTTTGTGTCTACTTTAGGTTGACTATGGGTGTCAGCCATCTTGATTTTACTGTCATTCAGATGGAGTTTATGAAATAGAATCAACTAATAGGCCTTCTCTCTCATTATGCTCTTGTGGTTATAGGCATAATAAATGGAGTAGAGTAGATATTTGATACCAATTCATCCTCAATCATTTTATGTTAGCTTTGATACCATTTGATCTACACCATGGGGCCCAGGATTGAGGTGTGTAGTGGATAGTTGAGTTATGGATATGAAGAGAAAATATGTAGTGAAATATTTAGGTAGAATAAACAAAACACTTTAAATTAATTATAAGTCTTAACTTATAAGAAATGAAACTTCTATTCATTAACGGATAGTATGGAAAAGAATATAGAGTATAATGTTAATAGTGCATATGTATCAACTAGAAGCATAGATCAAGCTAAATGATGTTATGATTATGTGTAATGACATCGATTTGGGTTCTTTATATTTGTCTATCTGAATTAGATGCATATGTTACATATATAACATAAGAATACATGATCATTCATAATTTTTTTTCTGTTACCAAGTAGGATATTTTTAGTTTATTGATCCTATTAGATGTGGTAGTTGGAAATGCTTAGAATAGTTAATATCCTTTTGGTGGAAATGGTAGTTAGATCACTTTGGATATGTGGCTAAGAAAATTCAAAATGTCTATTGGATTATTTTTAATGATCTAAATGTGTATTTTTTATGTTTTTATTTTGGTTTTATTTATAGGTTGGTTCACCCATTAGTTGATTTTTATAACCAACTCTTTATGTAAGCTTTTAAGCTTACCATTGTATAGATATAAAATTAATTTTACTTTCCCAAATATTTTTTTTGTCTATTTCTCACCTCTCACCTAATAGGGGGAGAAGATATTACATATTAGTTTTTGATTAGTCAATAGTGGTTATAGTACAAGTCAACATTTAGTTATTATCATTGTTAGTGTTGAGCAAAGGCTTGTGGGAGATGTTGGTGATTTTTGGGCATCAGTTTGAGACATACCATACATAGTATAGGGGGAAATCACTTGTTGGATGGATTCTATATGAGGATCGATGTAGTTGGATAGTGCATGAACTTGTTCTACTTTACTGTGGGGATGATCATGGTGTTGATTAGTCTAGGATGCATAGTATACTAGTTGTAATTATAGTAGAGCCTACTTGGATGACTCACAGTTCATTGATTCAGTCTTTCTATACCCCTTTGGATTAAGGGGGAGTTTTTTGTATTATTTTTAATGATCCAAATGTGTATTTTGTTATTTTTTTGTTTTGGTTTTATTTATAGGTTGGTTCATCTATTGGTTGGTTTTTATAACCAACTCTTTATGTAAGCTTTTAAGCTTACCATTATACAAAAATAAAATTAATTTTTCTTTCATAACTTTTTTTTAACTATTCTTCCATGTTTAAAGGGCCTTCAATGTCCAAGTGGGTTCTAGTAAGGAACATGAAACTATGAGGTGTAAAGGGTGTAGAATTTGGTGAAGCAAGTGGGAATGCATGATCATGGTAGTAGGACTTGGTATATGAGTGTGAGGCACAAGGGAAATTTAGTACACTTGGACATTGAGTAGGTGTAAGACTTGGTATAGAAATATGAGGCATGGAATGCATAGAATTCAATGAGTGGGCCCGAGAATTAGCATAAAAGTCCAAGAGGTGCATAAGAGTGTGAGGCATGGAGTATGTATAAGTCAGTGAGTAGGTGCAGGACTTAACATATAAGTGTGAGAGGTGCATATGAATCTATAAAATAGTACAATACCAATGTGAATGGTTGAGATCAAACTTCATGTAAAGGAGTGTGCATGGTTGGGTGTGAGGTGCATGTTATACGTAGTAGAGTAAATGAGGAATGAGCTCAATTATGTATTAGATACACATAAAACAATGGATATGGTAGTATCATTAGATTAACCATTCTATTTTGATCATGAATTCAATAACAAAGTTTCTATTGAATAGACAAGCCATATATAGTAGTTGATTCAATTTAAGTGAATAATTCATAACATAGAGGTTCAATTCCCTCTAGCATTATGTTTTCAAATCCATTTTGGATTTTAACCAATTTCATGTATTGAGGTTACAAATGCTAGGTGATTTAAATTGAGGTTTTTGCACCCCTCAATGGATTTTATTTTCTATACAAGTGAAAATTCAAGTTTGTGGTTTGATCACCCTAAAAAATTTCCACTAGCTCAACTAAGCAATCAATTTCTCCAATGCTTCAAGGAAGCATCATTTCCAAGCAAAGTCACCAAAGTAATTTTGGTTTCACACATATAAGTGTATTAATTCCATGTTATCATTTGAAATTGAAATTTTTAAACTTAACAAAAAAATTTCAAAGTTCAATCACTTTCAATTTTCAAATTCAAACTATTTCAAATTTTATTTTTCAAAAGAACAAAGTAAATACTTCATGTGTTTTAAATTTTTTTCAAAATTATGATGCCTTTCATGATTGGATTAATGTATATTTTTTTAATCCAACAAATTCATGTTTTGACTAAAGGGGGTAGATGTAGACACCTAAATCTAGTTATGTATACTTGATTGTGTTAATTTTGGTCCTTTTTAACTTTAATTAACTTTTACATTTAATTTGTATATATTTTGACACCTTGGACTATAATAAGCACATGTAAGGAAATTTTAATTTCTAATTTATCATCTATCACCTACATAAATGTTCCATCAACTAAAAATATCCCTAAGCATATGTATGGATGGACCCATATCCAAAAAGGGGCATGTTTCTTTAAGGTTGAAAATTGTTTTATTTGGGTCAGGAGTGGTAAATAGTCTTGAACCCTACATGACATTTATAAACCTTGTCTCTTAATGGTCACATTTTAAAATTAAATCCTTGCTTACTTCATCTTTCATGTTTTTAGGCTTTCAAGAGTTTAATTTTCCCATTTTGGATTGTTATAAAATAACACTCAAGTCACTCATTATTCCACTTGGAAATTTCAATATAAAGGCATTATTACACTATTGAACATTGAGAAAAGCTTCTTATTCTTCCTAATTATGTTTCTAAGCATTTTAAGTATTCATTATCCAAGCCTAAAATATTTTTTACTTGTTCCAAATCAATGCATGATAAAGTATTCAAACCATCCCTAGATGCATTCGTATAGTCAAATGATCACAATTGTATATAGTACTACAAGTGGGATAATTACATGGGCTTGAATTACCTATTTATATTATTGGATACGTAGGTAGTTTTCAGTCATGATGGGGGTGATTAGGGTCAGATAATTAAATTATAATCTCCAATTTTTATATTTTTAGGTTTTCAATCATTTGAAAATGCTATTAGATTTTGTACCTTGAACATGATTTATGGGTTTTTCTCACACCCTTTAAGGTCAAATATGCATACAAAGACTTAATTCTAGATGGTGCACATGACTTTGTCCTAATTTTTGTATTCTATATAAAAAGTCAAAATGCTCAAGTTAAATTAATAAGTAGTAGTTAGTCTTGACCCTAATTGGATGGTCTTTACCTTCTTCATTATTAAATTTAAGTTTATAAGTTTATACATGGTCTATTCTTATTTTAAAATTTCAATATGTTTTCAGTCACCACAATCAATTTGTGAACAAAAATAACCAAGCTTGTATTTTAGTTCATAATTATTATTTTTCAATCATTTTTACTTTTTTAAATTCAATTAATTACTTTTAATCTATTTGTTGAATTTTCACTTTCAACATTTTGTTATATTCTAATTATTTTATTATAATTTGGATTAGCTACCACATTAATTATAAATTTAGGTAAAACACATTATTGAAATTGGATCAAGAAAAAAGGAAGACACCATGACACTCCTTCACATTTTTGGATACACAAATAGATATTTACAATCTACATCAATAATAGTCAAAGCATTTGATGGACATACACAAGATACTTGGGGATATATAGTTCTACACCTTGGCTATTCTATTTTTAGTCTTACCAAGCACATGGGTCTTAAATCTCTTACTAGTATGTGCTTAGATAAAGAATATTCACATAATACCCTCAATAATACATAGATTCATAAAGTAAATATTGTATTAATCAAGTGGTTAATATTCAATCCAATTATTACACTTCCCTTAAACCATAATACCAATATAATCAATACCCCCATTCAATAGAATCATACATAATCAATCATGGTACCTATAACGAATATTTATATAAAATTAGTTCAAGGGATAAAGGTTTACCTTCCTAATCAACAAGTTTCATATCAAAGAGTTACTCAAGGTTCAAAGAAATATATATTTTCTATAGTGCATCCTAAGGCAAATCTTATAAAAATTTAGCATTTTCCATAAAAATCATATGCAATGAGACTTTATTCTATTATAAAATAGAATTCACCAAGTCTTGCACCTTATTACGCTTTAAAATATTATATGAGAAAATATCATGATATTTTTAATATGGCATGTGATTCTTTTTTTGATTTAGACACATCCATATATACCATTCCTTATTCATGTAAATTCATTCTTCAAATCTATGATCCAATCATGCACTTTGGTCTTCTTGTTGATGGGATCATAGACTAATTCCATTTTTAAATATATAAAAAATACAAAAAATCAAATATTTCAAAAAATACAAAAATATAAATATTGTAAACATACAAAAACATTCAAATACTTTCAATAAATCAAAAAATAATACCTGGGCATGACATGAGTTTCTAGCTTACTTATTTACATATGTAATTTATCACATATTTGGTACATAACATATTAATTTTCTATACACATAAGAATTTCATGAGTTATATGAGTGTCTTGTAGGATATACATTATACATGCTTTCCTTGATGATGTGTTGTCTTCTACCTAGTGGTCATGCCTATGATGGGGGATATAATTATATAAGTTATATCTATCTATGACCTCAAATGAAATATTTGACTACATATCTTACAAGTGTATTGCTAATGATTCATATTTTACACTATGTTACATGAATATACTTATTTTATATATTATGACATTAATACATATGGATAGAATAGATGAGTCTTCACTTGTTCAATTTTCCTTCGATGTTGTTTAATTTCTTGCATGATAGGTTAGATATTACTTTCTTATTATGTGTGGCCCTTGTCCCTTATGTGAAAATTTATTAAACATAATTATGATATTTGTGTTTAGTATATGTGACATATTAGCATGTCCATTACTTATGCCCTTGGCCCTATCTATGAAAAATATTTCTTTTGATATATTTGAACATTTACATTATATTTATCCCTTGGTCTTATTGTATGGCATTATGTTACGTTGTGTGACATTATATGTTGCACTTGTGTGTTTTTTGAGATTTATAAGTAGTGACATGATACATATCATGAAATTTTATGTATGGTTACTTTATTACATGCCTCAATTCTATATTTATCTACACATGACACTTATATGCATTACATTCAACATGTTACATACATTCTTCAATAACAAATTAGTTTTATATGATGACATAATCTACAACATATGGACATAACTACTACATGATCACATATTTATCATATGGTGTAGTTAAATTTTATTTTGGGATGAATAAATTTTAATATAATCCCTCATCTCAAAAGGGGTCATCACAATTGGTTTATCTTAGAGATACAAGCTTCCTTGAGCAGATAAAAATTAGTTTTGGGATAGAATATAGGTTTCAAGGATACAAAGTATACATTTTTCAAAGATTAAAAAATGTAAAATTAGATTATATAATAGATTAAAAGTTTTCAAAGAGTCAAATATATTCATAATTCAAACATATAACAAATATTGGCACATTGATACATATCTTGGGGGATGGCATGTATATGCAATCACTTTTGAAGGAATCAAAGCATAAATCCATATGCTTTTGAATGCATATTCATGGTCATATGAAAAATAATTAAAATATCAAAGTTACATGTTTAAAAAAATTAAGCTTGATCATATATATGCATATCATTGGCATAAATTTAGGGGGAATAATACTCATCCATGCTCATTCTTAATTAGTGTTCAAATTTTAAAGTTCAAAATAAAAATATTCATTTCAATGTAATTCTATGAGTATGTGGTCATGATGGGGGAATAGATATTATTCATTCCCTTTATATATTTCAAATTAGAATCTATATCCATATAAAATGGTGTGATTTGAATCTTTGTAGGTGATGTGCATTATATTATAATGACATTATGTCTAATTGACATGACTTCTATCAAACTTATCATGATCCCACCTTTTTGGATTGATACATTGGGTACTAGTACATATTCATGAGAGTTAAAATAATGCATATTTTCAACTCAAGAGCTTCATTATTTATTCAAAATTAGGACTTGATCACTCTCAATTCACCATTAGTTCAAACTCTCTAAGTTCTTTAACAAGGGGGCATAATGTTTTAGATTAATTTCCACTCATTTCTTAATTTGGAAGCAAGTAATGAAATTAGTAATAGGGTGTATAGAAAAATACCTGATAAAGTGCACATGTGATCCAGATGATGGTGAGAACTCCTCTTTGGCTTGGAAGGAATAGCCTACATATAAAAAAGATAATAGAAAAGGGTTTTTTAGATGGATGGTTGAGTGGACTACCTAGTATGAGCTAGATCTAAGAAGCATATGCTTATTATGAGGTTATCAATCCACTATTTATAATAATTAAGCTGATATAATTGAAAACAAATGAAATTTAAATTCAATAATTAGAAATTAAATGAATGTAAGATAAGATGAAAGTAAATTACTTGTTAACCAAAACACTAAATATATAAAAAGTTGGTCAATACTCATGCTAAGATAGTTGGGGTCATATTCAAAAAATTAAAAAAGTCTCTTTGACTAGGAAAGAACATATAAAATAGGGTTTGGTTGGGGTTAAGGGGGCGAAAATAATTGGCTATTATTTTTTCCCATAGCGACCATCGATGGTTGGATGAACTGTCGATAGTTGGGCTAACCATCAGTGGTTGGGTAACCATTAACAGTTGAGATGACTATCAGTGGTTGAGCTAATTGTCAATGGTTACTTGTGTGATTTTGGAATTGACAAAATAAGGATTATAGATTAGTTAATTGGGAAAATAGAGGTATATTATGGGTTAAGGGAATGGAAAATAAGATACTAATGTGTCTGATAGGGTAGGGAGGTTAGAAATGGAATATAATTAAAAAAACAAGCAAGAGTTACTTGTAACTCAGTGATGGAAGGTTGAATTAATTTGGCCAAAGTGATAGTACTTTACCCTTTTAAAATGATATCGATAGAGGTTTATGTTAATGTTGATTCTATTCACTTGCTAAAGGGATGCTAAATACCTAGATGCAAGATAGCTTGGATGCAAATTTCTAGATTTTTGGATCCCTTTATTTTCTTACTTCTCTCCTTTTATAAGATGAAGTTACTAAATGTGTAGGAGGAAGTTACTAATTTGATAAAGGATAAATTTGATAATTATGATGCTTTAAAACTATTTTACATCATAAAATGAAATTTACTAAATGTGGCATGTTTATCTCATATAATTGGTAATGCTTTAAATCTTTAAAATAGGCTTAAATACCTAATCATTGATGGTTAGGATAAATGTCGATGGTTAGACTAACCATCGATAGTCAAGGTTAAAGAAGAAAATGAGTTAAAAAGGGGTGAATTAAAAGGTTAAGTTAGTAAATTGATAAATTGGATAAGTCAACTAAACAGTCAACTAGCCTCAGATTCAGGCAAAGGTTCTAGGTGCTTTGAGATCTAAAACTATGTAGTTTTTGAGTGTTTACATTTTACCCTTTTTTGTTATTCATCTTTGGATTAAAAAGTTAAAAAATAAAAAATGAATAGGTTGTTGATCATGGTCTAATTTCCCTAAGTATGAGAGGAGGTATTCCCCCTCGAATCAAGAGTTAATGAGGTAAAAGTGAAAGTGGGTTGAGGTTTGATAAATGGTAAAGATATAGTTATAAGGTGGGTGACACAAGATGGTTGGGCATTTGAAATGAAAACACACTCACAAAATGCAACTAAGTGTAATAATCAAGATCACATAGAGACTAAATTTACCAATGTTGATACAAATAAGGTCAAGTTTTAGGGAGATGTATGATCAAGTAATCATTACATAATATTTGTCATAATTGATCAAGTCATGCCTATCGAGTCATATAAATAGGGTCGGTGTTTCACATAGGTATCCAAGGTAGGAAGTTCTCTCTAAAAATAACACAAATGGTTTGATTATGCATGAGGTGGTGTAAAGTTCAAAAATTTGACTTGGCAAGGTTAGTCAATATGGTCAAAATGATCAAGTCAAGGTTGTCACAAAATATGCAAATACTTGGGTCAAAAATGGCCAACGTCATGGTGGATATGGTCCAATAGGTCAATCAAATAAGGGTTAGCTCTAAAGGGTCAAGTGGTTGGTTTGGGGGAGATAAGGTAATCTCCTAAAAGGGCAACACCTAAGTGGGCTATTAAAATATTAGGAAAATAATGTGGGACCCTGACCATTGATAATTAAGGTTATCCCCAAGGTTGACTGTCGATGGTCATCCTAACCATCGACAGTCAGGTAAACCCTAAAAAGTTGAAAGAGTAAAATTAAAATGGTAATTCATTTTTACCATTTAACTTTCATCAATTTGTACTCTGGGTGATTGGTGCATTTTGTCTTCTTACATTTGTCTATTGAGGTGAAGTTGATCAATTAGTGGATAGTGTGTGGGAGATTCTGAGGTTTGACTAGATGGAGGGTGGATGAGGGCATGGCTAAGTAGTGGGAAGAGGGATTCAACCATGTCAATGATCATGGAATGAGGTAGGTGATGCTTAGTTGAATTGGTTTTTTAATTGTGAAGGAGATAAGGGTAGGGTGTGATTATTGTGTTGGGTAGGTTTTTAAATGGGTTTTGGTAAAATGATGCCCTAGGTTAAAATGTGTTGATATAGAGCAAAATAATGAAGGGAAATGGGGATGGGAATGGGATTGACGTTTTTTAATATGTTGTAGGGTTAGTTATGTGGGTTATGGTTTGATTATGGGTGTTGTGGTAGATTTTTAGAGGGGTTTAGGTTTTGAGTTTTACCATTGATGGTCACACACAATGACTGTTGATAGTTCAACTTGAACCATTAGAGATCAAGCATAGAGTTGAAAGGATCCCATGGGACCATCAATGATTCAAGGAACTATTGGTGATTGAATGAAATTTATGGTTGATTGTGGGTCTTAAACGTTTTGTAAGGGGTCATTATTGAATTGGTTTAGTTTTAATAGTTTTTAAAATTCTAACAGATGAAGTTATTTAAGGGATTTGATGTTGTAGAAAAGATAAAAGGGTGATAGAGTGTTTGTGTTAGGTATCAAAAAGGGTTGTGATTGGAAGGTATTAGAAATGTTCTAGTTTGGAAATGGGTATAAAAGGTAGAAATAATGTGGGTGAAAGGTTCAACCATGGGTTAAATGAGTTATAGGTAATTTTTAACAAGTGTGCTATAGGTTTGATAGGAGGGGTGGATGGGAAAAGTTTCGTGAATAGAAACACTTAAGTGGCAAAATGATAGATGTAGAGATGTATATATGGATAGGTAGAAAAGTAATTAAGTAGTGAATAAAGTTTTGTGAGATAGTGCAAGGGTGGGTACCATGGTAGAAGTAGAGGCTGGTTTGAGAGGTTTGGATAGATGTAATTAAAGTAAATGTAAATGGTTCAATTGTAATGGACTAAATAAAATATGTATAGGGTAGAACTCAGGTAGATGTTAAAAACTAGGTAGCCATTACTAACATGAGTGTTCTATAGTCATCTGAGTAGATTTAGATAAGGGACTAGATCCTTCAAATGTTTGTCAAGGTTCAAGACATGATGACCATGAAGGAGTGGAGACATATGGAGATGGTTAGACTAGGGGTGATGTTTCATTACTGACACCTATCATGAGATGTGGGTATGATTTTGGCCCTCATCAAGAGATGGGACCTAACCATAAACACATTTTTGTTACCGATGAGGGACATGATGATTCTCTTGGAGGACATTTAGGATATCACATAGCTACCCATTTGGGATAGAGACCATCTACCATATAGAGAGTGAGGAGATTGACTATCATATGGACTTGATATATAGGGTAGACCGATTACATGTTTGGTTTCATTCAATTGGATTCATCTATAGACATCTATACTAGAGGGATCCTAGATATAGTTTCCTAATAATGATGATGATGATGATGATGATGATGATGATGATGATGGTTGTGTCTTGTTTTGTAGTGCTAGATTCAAGTAATGACTGCTTCTCATACTTGTTATTAGGGGTGCTAGTGGAGATGCTTTTAAGAGGACTATGTTTAGATGGGCCCTAGTGATACTATTATAGAGAGAGAGAGAGAGAGATTTGTGCCTTTAAATAATGTAGGTTATATGGGATCAACATTGGTTTTGTGCTCTATTGTTGTGCATATGATCACATTTGGGTATTGAGGCTTGTGGGGGTACCCTAGGATGGATTTATCTAAGAGCCATTTCTAGTTGGTTTTACTAGAGAGAGAGGTGACTATGCATTGATAGTTACTAGTGGTGGTGGTGGTCAAGATATTGAGTGGTTTAGAGATTACCTAGAGGGGTTGGTGGTAGTTGATATAGTATATAAGCCATATGTAGGCTGGCCTAGGTGACCAAGATACAGATACCACACATTATCCATACAAATTTGGTGCTAGATTTATAGGAGATAGGATGGGGAGACAAAGCTTATCTTATTTGACCAATTGTAGAGGCAGTTTGGATTGATGTAAGGGATCCCACTAGATTTTCCATGATACAAGAGGGAGGATGATGAGTTCCTGCTCTCAAAGCCATAGCCATACGATGTCATACTAGACTATGGGAGATACTAGCTAGAGAAGCTATTAATGATGTGGGTATTGTAGATGGATACAAATCTTGGTACCAGGCCTAATATGTAGTGGATAATTTTAGGTGGGGTGATGGGGGATAGTAGCCCATGGATGTGGATCCTATTAGGGTACTAATATGGGGTGGTGGACTAGATGGATAGGCATACGTTGTACTAGCAGAAACACTAGCCTAGATCACTAGATTATAGGGACAGGTGGCCACTTTATAGGCATATATTATCACCTTATAGGGGTAGGTTATGAATTTGACTAGAGAGCATGATCAAGTGAGGATCTCTCTTGGGTTAGTGTCATATGAAAGAGATTCATTAAGATATAGGTTAAAAGTGGTTACAATAGTAGTAAGAGAACCACCCAACATAGTTTTGAGGATATAATACTTAGCCATTATTGAAGAGATAAGATATTATGAGGTGATAGTTCTAGCATAGTTGCCACTAGAGATGAGATATGGGGAGTACAAGGCCAACCTAGTAGGTGGTCCATCTATAGCTACTCTAGGATAGTGGGCCTCCATAGTCAGTCAAGTAGGGGTATCAGGGGGACCACTACTAGATGGTAGTGTAGGTGTAGGTGTAGGTGTCAATGGATTAAGTGGGAGTGGTGCCATAGGGGCTTAAGTTATGTAGTTTTATTTTTATAGATCTATATATTTTTTATTTTAACCTACATGCCGATGATGTGAAATGTATATGAGCAAGAGAGATAGATACATTATTTTATGTATTTTTGTATTGATGTATATGATGATTATATGAATTATATAGATGAAATGTTATGTTGATAAAAATTGATTATATTGATATTTATGATGACATTTGATCATATGTATTGTTGTATTATGAGCACTCTTGCTTATAAAATGATATGTAGATAGATTGTTGTTGTTCATGTTTTGTTCATGTGATGGATATGGTGTATTATGATGATGGATTGCATGGATGAATTTATGATCATGATGTTTTGATGATGACATTAGTTTAAGGAAGTATGATTTTAGATATGTAGATGATTGATTTAATTATTCTATTTGTGATTTTGTTCATGGATATATATGCTTCTGGTAATGGATAGATATGATATATATATATATATATATATATATATATGATCAAAGATGGATATTGAGTGTGATGGTAGAATTATTTTGTTCATGATAGGATTTATGGATATGAGATAGATGTTTTTAGGTATATACAATCATGGTGACTTCATGTTTGTGATATATTTTTTGATATAGAAATGTTGATGGAATAATGACAATGTTTATAGATATGAAATGGTTATTCCATGATTAGGATATGGTTTGCTTATAATGTATATGGTAAATGGTATGATGACATGGCTTATGTGGTTTTCTTATGTAGATGGTATTTGGTGATGTTTTGTGTATATATGAGGGGTGATAGGATGGTTTTGATTATTTATTTTGATTATATATTAGGGATGATAGGAGGCTTGTTCATGGGTGTAGACAGGATGGTTTTGATTGTTTATTTTGATAAGGTGATTTATGATATTTTGGATGTTTGAATGCATAGATGGGATATATTTCATAGTTTTTTGATGAAAATGTGGTGTTTAATGTTTATGATATGGATATAATGAAAGTGCATAAATTAGGTTCTAATGACACATGAAATATATAAAGAGAAAAGAGTCATGAGACATATGTCCACATGAATTAACAAATAGAGGGTAAAAAAGAGGCATGATGACTTTTGGTTAGCAAGGGACTAACAAAAAGAAACCATAGTTGGATTGGACTTAGTGAACATAAGCCTATCGAATGATTCACATGAGCATGCTTGAAAAAAAGAGGGTGTCTTGATTACTTTGCATCAAGTAAGATCTTAGTCCCTTGATTTTAGAGAGGGAATGAAGGGAAGGTAGGTGATAAGTAGATGGTTGAATGGTAAATGGTTGAAAATGTAACCTAATGTGGGTTAGTTTGCCCCTTCTCTAGGTGACCTAAGAACCATAATAGATAAGTCTGTGACTTAATATAATTGGTAGACTAATCGATGTAGGAATTATACTAAATATATATGAAAGAGCTGATTATGTCCCTTTTAGGATAACTTGATTTGATTTTGATATAGGCCCTCCCTTGTTCATCTTTTGTTAGTTTGGATAAAGGGGTGAAGCTAATCAATGCAAGAAGATTCAAATGATTACTTTGACAAATTTGAGTTAGCAATCCTTTAAGGGAGTGGTCTAAATTTGAATATTCATAGATATCCTTCAAGGGAGTAGTCTATATTTAAGAAATTTAGTTATTGGGTAGCCATCCTTCAAGGGAGTAGTCTATATTTAAGTAATTTAGTTACTGGGTAGCCATCCTTTAAGGGAGCAATCTTAGAGATATGGACTAAATGATATTTTGGTATCCCAATTAAATTTTGAGTACTAGTTTTAGACATGGACAAGTCTATTTAAGCTTAAAGGTCTACCTTTATGGAGGAAATACTTTTAGCACACAGGTTAATGATGGAAGAGAAAAAGTGGTTTGAAGGACAACTAATCATGGGATTCCATTTGAGTAGAGATAAAAATTAACCATGAGAACCATGACATGGGTAGAGTCATAGTATCCATGCTTAGGATTATGCTATGACTATGATGGATAACCACATGGTTATAAATTGTAATCAAATGTCCATAAGAGGAATAGGGTGAAGGTATAAAGGGATTAAAAATCTCATAAACCAAGGGACAAGCTTAAGTTAGACACTAAGATGATTTCAATCCTTGTTTTAACAATAAAAAGGATTCAAATGTGAAGCATTGAGAGGCTTAGGTTTTGGTTTGCCTTCGATAGAAGATAAATGATAAGATCTTGATCCATATTTATGGGTTATGATGTAGGGTCCAATCTAATTGAAATCAAATTTATCTCTTTTTCTTTTCTCCATATTAGTTACATGTTGGTTTTTCTTAAGGATGAGGTGTCTAATATTGAATTATTTTTGTTTCAGGTGTTTGTTATATGCATGCTTGATTCATTCTTTATAAACATGAAGATGATTGAGGGATAGAGGTGATGTTCATAAAGGATCTCAAGACATGTGAGACATTTTATATAATAATCACTTTTAGAAATGATGTCATGTAAAGATATGTGAAAAGAATGAATCTATACTTCGAGGGGAAAGAATAATTCTACTCCAAAGATGAGAGAGAAATGGGTAGCACCCATAAAGGTTTGAATTCTAGTATGATAGGCCCATAAAGTAAAGGGAATGTGCAAATGCCATTCTTGACCTGAAGCACTTACTACTTTGGTCAACATTTTGTTGAGGAGTTTGTTAGGAGCTGATGCCTATATATTTTATTATAGATGATAAGGTGAGGAAAAACTTAGATTTAAGCCAAAAGAATCACATAGACCTTAGAATTTCTTATTTTTAAAGTATTTTCCATTATCAGTGATGATCTTTTGAGGAACACTAAAGTGATAGATGATATGGTGAGTGATGAAATCGATAATCTTTTTAGATTTATTAGATATAAGGGGGGTGGATTATAGCCATTTGGTAAAATATTTGGTAGCAATAAGGATGGATTTATGTCATTGTGAAGAATGAGGATTGATTTCCCCAATAAAATCAAGACCCCATTACAAGAAGGGCCAATAATATTTTCATACAAGAAGGTCATAGGCCGTTGCGTAATGTAAATTAGCATGTTGTTGACATTTGACATACTTATTTACATAATCACAAAAATCTTAACTGAGGGTGGGCCAATAATATCCAAGGTGAAGGATACATTTAGTGATGGCTAGGCCTCTAAAATGTCCCCCACAAATTCCATCATGTGTTTCTTTGATAGCATGGGATGCTTCATGACTATGAAAGTAATAGAGAAGAAGATTGTCAAATCCACATTTGTAAAACATTCCCCCTAGTATGGTGTAATGAGAGGTAGTCTCAACAAAAGATCTTTGAGCATTCCTTGAAAGGTTGAGAGGAATAACATCAAGGTTAACATAGTAAAAGGTTTGGTTGTACCAAAGATCAGAAGGAGATGCTTCCACACTACAAATGGTGGGAAGGTCAAAACTGATATATGAAGGTGAGATAAATCGATGGATGGTGATAGAAAATTTGGATTTGATAGGTTGAGATGGGATTTGGGAAGCAAGGGAATCCATCATGTCTACAAATTTATTGGTAGATTAAGGAATTGACTAAAAATTTTAATGATCAAATGATGCTAAGAATACATCTCTGAGTTGTTTGTACTTTAATAGGACATCATTTTTACATTGATAAGATTCATTAACCTAGTTGATGATAAGTTGGGAATCATCAAAGATACTGATTGTTTGGATTCCTAAGGCTAGTGTAGTTTGGAGACCTATAACTAGGGCTTCATACTTGGACATATTATTGGTGCATTTAAAGTCAAGTTTAATGGAAATGGGAAGAGGTTCATGATTAAGGGGAATGAGAATAACTCTAGCACCCCCATCATGTTGGTATTTGGAGCCATAAAAAATCATGGTCATTTAGTAGGTAGGTTCTTGAAAAAGAGTTACAATGGACTCATCTATAAAAGTAAGGAAGTGATTGATTATTTGGTAGAGGAGCTTTAGCCAATTGGTTGATGATCACTTGCCATTTAATTAAATTCTATTGAAGGAACTCAATATCAAATTTAGCTAGGAGCATGACCACTTAGCCATCTATTGGTTTTGGTATGGTTTAGAGTGCATGTATTTGAGTGAGTTGGCATTAGTTATGACATAGGTTTTATGATTAAGAAGGTAGTGATAGAGTTTAAAGGCCATAAATACTAAGGTAAGGCAAATTTTCTCAGGATGGGTATACTAATTTTTGTACTCCATAAGCATGCAACTAATTTAATAAATGGTTTGATCTTTATTTTGTTCATCATGATAGGCAAGCATTTCCCCTAAGGACTTGTATATGGTAGATATATAAAGGTAGAAAATATTGTCTTCTTTAGGGGGAATTGGAATGGGTAGAGATAGAATGTACTCCTTGATTGAATCAAAGGCTTCTTGATAGTCTTTGGTCCACTTAAAAGAAGTGTCTTTCTTGAGGAGATGGTGAAAGAGTTGACATCTATTTGATAATTGGGAAATGAAGCAAAAAATAGATTGGAGCTTCCCCTGTAGGCTATGAAGTTGCTTAAGATTAGTAGGAAGAGGCATCTCCAAGATTGCTCATAATTTAGTAGAGTTGATTTCGATTCCTTGAAGGGAGATAATAAAGCCAAGAAATTTTCTAGATAAGACCCCAAAAATGCATTTCTTAGGGTTGATCTTGACATGACAATGGATTAGTAAATTAAAGATGATTAAAAGAATGGCTAATTTATCTTTGTAGTGTTTGGATTTCCCAAGGAGATATCCACATAGTCCTCTACAATTTTATGGATGAGATCATGAAAAATATAGGTCATTTCATGCTGATAGGTTGTTCTAACATTTTTTAGACCAAATGGCATGAATTTTTAATAAAGGTTTCCCATGGGGTGATAAAGGAAGTTTTATATTGATCTTTAGGGGTAATAAAAATATGATTATATCCTAAGAAACCATCCATGAGAGATAATATTTCATGGCCAGCTATAAGATCAACAAGTTGGTTAATGTTTGGAAAAGGGAAGTCATCCTTTGGGCAAGTGAGGTTAAGGTCATGAAATTTGATACAGAGGTGAAGTCCACATATGGTTTTGGTAATGGGAACATTGTTATAAACCCATTATAGATAGTTGATGGGTTGAATGAAGTCAATGGATAATAGATGTTAAAGTTCTTTGACAAGGGTTATGCAAGGATGTATCCTACAAATACTTTATCACTTTGGTTTAACCTTAAGATGAGTAAAATTGTCGTGGATGGAAATATAAGGGTAAATTCTAGGCATATCTTGATAGGAACTAGTGAAGTCTATGCTATGGTCATGAAGGAAAGAAGGGTAATCTTGTTGCTCCTTGGAATTTAATGATTTGTTGATTTTGATGATATGGGGGTTATCTTAAGCACCCAAGTTGACATCAATGGTAGATTCATTAATCATGGTTTAGTTTTCATGAAGAACGGATTTATGGATAGAAGAATCCCATACATTGAAGTAGGTATGAATAGAATCATCATCATGATGTTGGATAGTTTTGATGGTAGGAGATTCTCACTCTAATATTTTAGGATGAATCAGATAAAGGGTTTTAGATTGACCATCCTTTTGATAGATTAGGGGGCCAAAATAATGGTATTAATCCAAACAAAAATTTGGATGTGATGATGTCAAAGTCTTCAGATTCTAAGGGAGATGGGGTTAGTCAGGATCGGACATCTTATTCAATGGCGACAATGGGTTTTAGTGAGGTGGGTTATTTTGGTGGTACAAACCCAAGGCTGAATAGCTCACAAGGTTTTAGAGTTTTGATTATGGGTAACTCATGAGGTCCTTGTTCATAAAGGCCCAAGCTAAACCCCTTCTAAGCAAATTTATAAAGGTAAGCTTTAGTAAAGGTTGGTTTTTTGAGATAAGATAAGCTAGAGGTGAATGGTTAGATAGATGACGTAGTGGTGGGTATGAGAAGTGGTTGATCAAATCCCCCATAATGAAATTTATTTGATGGTTTGGGAGATTGAAAGGGATGATGGTTCTAATGTTGGGATGATAAGAAGGGTCATGTTTAAGGTTCCCATACTCTTTTAGAGTAGGTAAAACATCCAAGGCTAAAAGGTGATATTCACCAAGGGAGAGACATTAAAACATGGATTCTAAGGGGTCCTCTATGGGAATCTATGAATAAGGAATAGATGATCTAGTTGAAGCCTCATCACTATTGTGAAATGGAATATTTTTGATTTTAGTTGGCATTGAGGTGGTGTTGTGAGTATTTAATGGTGAAAATTAGATGAGAGAGGAATAAGAATATCATTAGGATGATATGTCATATTGTAAGAGGAAAAAGGACTAGGCTCAGATTTGATGGTAATAACTTAGACTTTGTGCTCAAATTTGACACATCAATGTAAGGTAGAAGGGACATAACTCATAACATACATCCAAGGGAATCTAAGTAAAACATTGTATTAGAACTCACCCTCTTTAATGTAAAATAGTTTGAGAATGGTACAAGGATCTAAGCAGATATGGAGGATAATTGTCCCTAAGGTAGTGGTCATGGTATCATTGAAAGAGCCAAAAACCATTATGATTTCTGACATGATGTTCTTGGGTAGTTACAATTAGTCATAATCATGGGAGGATATAATGTTGATGTTATCTCCTCCATAACTCATTACCCTTTTGATGTGGGTGTGATTGATGTACACAATGATAACGAGGGAAGGATCAAAATCCTTAGGATGAATAGGAAGTACTTTATAATCCTAAAAGGTGATGAGGGAAAAAATTTATAGGGCTCCAAAAAAGAGTGCAGGAGGTTGTAGATCATCTGGTTAAACCTCTATAGATTATGAGCCTCTATCAATGCCTGATGATGGTGAGGTGAGGTGTTGATTAGTTCATAAAGGCTCATTTTCACTAGTGTCTAGTGAAGTTGTTTCAACATGATATGTTGGATGGATTCAAAAGGGTTGAAGGGAAAGGGTCCCAAAATGGATACTTTAGGATTTGATGTTGGCATAGGTGAAAGTGTATTTTTTTGGGATTGGTTAAAAGGTTGAGGGTTTGAAGGGTATATCTAAGGAAGGGAGAATTCGGATTCTCCCTTATCCTTCTATTGGGCCTCTGAATGGGTAACCATATGAATAGTGTGGATGGGGGAATTTGTTGGGTTTGGTGGTTTCTTTGGTTCCTCCTTCTCACTCTTAGATGAGAGTGGGGGAGTAGGAAAAAGTCGGGTAGGATGAATTGATGGTAGGACTAGTAATGGGGGTAAAATAGGATCACCAAATAATAGATCATCCTCATTATATAGGCTATGAATAAGTGTCTGGAGATTTTTGAAATTCTCCATGTCATGTCTTGGTGCCCTATGGTATGAAAAGATTAAGTTATCATTGAACCAAGAGGGTTTGGTATTAGAAGGGTAGAATGGTTTTGTAGGTGGTAAGCTAATGGAAGAAGTTTGTAACAACCTTTATAGGATAGTTACATAAGGTTTATTCAAAGGTGTTGGAGGTGATGGGTTTATATTTTTAGGGATGGGAGCCTTCTTAGAGGTATTTTTCACCTTAGAAGTTGTAGGTGGTGGAATGGCCCTAGTTGACAATTGGGATTACTTAGTTATGGTTAACTTTGGGGTAAATGATTTATAGGTTGGAGATTTAGATGTTGAGGGGTTGTATATAGGTAGAAGTGTAGAGGTAGATAATTTGGTTAATAATGATGGGGAACTAGATGATTTAGTGGTCATAGGTTTAGGTAAGGGAAAGGAGATGGCTTACTAGAGGAAAAATAGGTAATTAAGATGGTAGAAGGATGGGGTCCTAAAATAGAAGGCAAGTGGGAAGGAGGTGGTATGGGTCTAGTTTGAGATTGAGGTTTGATAAAATCTACCTTCTTTATTGTTTTGGTTTGGGGTTGTTTTGGTGGACTAGATGGTGTTAAATCTAACTTAAAATAGGGGTGAGTTTGACTAGTTGTGGGAAGAATTCCTAGATTCTTAACTGGTTTGGTAAGGAGGCATGATGTGATTTAGTAATGCTAATAGGAGGTGGTTGGGATGGTTTACTTATGGTTATATAAGAATAAGTCTTTGATGGAGAGGTAATAATGGGTTTAAGGGTGGATTCAAGTGAGGTTCAAGATTTAGATTTGTTTTGGTATGGGAGACCAAGATGATGCCAAAAGGTGGTTTTATCAAAGTTGGGTTGAGAAGTGAACTCTAGAATTTGGTCTAGTCTAGAAAAGGTCTTGTAGATGGGTTTGGTTCCTTTGTCATTGGTTTCAAAAATTAAGACCCTATGTGGAGAAGAGGCAATGGATCTTTATCCTTGTTTTTGATGGGAGGTTCCAAAATTGGTAGTTGGGTGGGTGAGGTAAAATTTTCTTGCTAAATGGTTTCAAAAGAGGGAATGGATGGTTCTATGATAGAGGAGGTTGGTGTAGTGTCCTCAAGTGAAAGACCAGACATAGTTACTTCCTCTTTTTTTGGGTATCTAAAGGAATGGATGGTAGTTCTACCACTTCAATGGGTGGAGTGGAAGAAGAAGAAGTGGTTAATGTAAAGGTTTACTCCTTCAGTGTTTCCATCAAAGGAGAGGTAGATAAAGACAAGTTCTCATTAGGTGAGGAGAGAGAGGTGGTTGATTCCTTTATTTGGGTATCCAAAGGAATAGAAGGTGAGTCCACTACTTCCATAATCAAAATGGAGGAAGAAGTAGTCATGGTAGTGGTCTCCTCAATAATTGACTCACTACTAATAATGTTGATCATGTGTGCCTCATGAGAGTGAGATGATTCTAGCTTGTTGTCATGGTGATAGGTATAAGGAGCATGATTAGGAAAAGGTTTGTAGAAGATGTCTAGGGATTAATTAGGAGGTGCATTAGGATTATCAAATGCAATTTCCCCACTATCAATTAAGCTTTGGACTAGACTTTCAAAGGTATTGCATCTATTTATGTCATGTCTAATAACTTAGTGAAAGGCAAAATGATCATTCTCATTTTACCAACTAGGCACGGGGTTAGAAGCATCAAATTATTGGGGTGGTTTAATAGGTAGAAGTTAGATGAGGTTAGTTTTTATAAATTTGTCCAAAATGAAGCATAAGACTCCCCTATAGGAGTGTATTATTTTGGAAGAGCTCAATTTTGGTTTTAGTTTTGTTGGTAGGAAGGGTTGGAAGAATTGGTTTGATGGGGTTGGTTAACAGTTGGTGGTGGAGTAGTTTTTAAGATAATCAAGTTTGTAGATGCTTTCCTTTTAGTATTGGTATGGTTGGATTGGTTAGTAGTTTTTGAGGGAGGATAATTGGGTTTAAATCTAGAATTTTTGTTTCACATTTTCAATTTCCCTTCATCAATGGCTCGATTTTCAAGTTTTCATGCCATGGTGAATACCTCATCAAATGTCTTATAAGTTTGAACTTTAAGAGTGGGGGAAATATGTTTGGCATAACCCCAAGAGAAGATCTCAATCAACTTCAATTGGGTTAATGAAAAATTAATTTGGTTGATGAGACCTCTCCATCTAGCGACTTAAATTGCCTAATAGAATAAAGGTTGGTAATAGAAACATTTTTAGATATATTTACTAATAAATGTTATAACAAGATTTGGTCAAGTTGGGAGAATGAAAATATGGAGTGCTTGGTGAGGCCACTATACCAATCAAGAGCTGGTCCTAATAAAGACATGGGGAAGGTAAGAAGGAGGAGAGAATCATCATATTTGATAAAATAATAAGAGTGGTGAAATGTTCTCAAATGTTTTTAGGGATCCTCTTTGCCTTAGAATTTGGAAAAATTAGGTAATTCCCATTGAGGAAGATAAGCATGGATAGCGATGGATGAATGAATGGGCTCATTACATATTTAATCATAGGATAAAAGGTTATGAGACCCAGAGATAGATGATTCCAAGTTGGTCATTTTTTCCATTAAGATTTGGACCAAATACATTTGTGGTTGGGAAGCTACATAATTAGGTGGTAGGAATGTATGGATAAGTGATGTAGGGTGTTGAAGAAGCCACATATTAGTAAATGGTCATATGAGGTTGGGATAATTCTACATAAGGTTTAATTCATATAAATGGTTGGGTGGAAGGTGTTATGTATCCTTGTGTGTTAGACACATATGGGTAAGATGTCATGGGTGCTTGTTGGGGGGATAATATGGGTTGGTATAGAGGTATGTTTAGGTTGGTGGATGGTGGTATATATGTAGATTTGGTTGTAGGTATGAAAGTGCTAGTTGTTTATTGATGGGTGGTAACTCTATTGCTAATAGGTGGGAGTGTTTAAGGTATGGAAAGTACCAAACTCTGAAGTGGGGTAGAAGTTGGTGGGATTTTGGAACAAAGGTAAATGCTAGAAATAGGGGTAGAAGATACCCCCATGATGGAGGTAATATAGGTGATAATAGGTAAGGTTGATATGATGTTAGAGGTATTGGTTGGGGTAGTAGGTATTTGGTTACTGGTTGGGATGTTGGATGGAGTTTGGGGAGTGGTAGTAGGTGGGATATTCGATGAAGAAGAGGCTTGGGTGAGCATAGGTTGGTTTGATGTGGTACCCATCAGAAGATGGGGAAGCATACCATAAGTAGGATCTATAGGAAGAATCGAAGCAAAAGGGGGAAGGTTAGATAAGGTGTTTAGGTAATGTTGAAGAGCCACAGGGTTGTTATTAAGGAAGGTGGCAAAATTTGGATCTCCCTCAATAATAATTAGTGGCTTGGTAGGAGGGGAGAAAAATGAGTAGAACCCTCAAAATCAGAGGTATACTCCATGGAGGAAGAAGAAGGTGGTTGTTGGTTGTTTTGATTCCTCAACTATTGTCTAGTAAAGACCATGAGAGGAAATAGGAGATAAAATGATGAAACTCACACCTCAAGTAAAGAGGAAAAAAAAGAAGAGAACTCAAGTAAATCAAACATATACTAAAGTGTGTTTAACAACTTAGGGTTATTTTTAAATCACTTTTGGCTTATGTCTTAAAAAGTGTGAAGAAGAAATTTGGTTTGTATATTGGGTACTAAAGAGGAAATATACAGTTGGTTTTAGGTTATGTTTAGGTGATCAAGATATAAATCTATATTGAACTTTAGCACATGGCTTGGTATTAGGGCTTACCCCTCACTTCACACACCAAAATGATAGGGGTATTGAGTGATTATCCAAAATATACCAAATCTCAGATTTTATACTCAACCAAAGAGTTGAGTTGGTTCTCCCCTTGGTAATGATCTACAAGTAGGATTTCTAAGAAAGGGTAAGGTTTACTTCTAGGTGATGAAATCCTAATCAGGCCTTGTCTTAGGTATGTTTTGATGTGTTTATTGGTTATGTGTTGTAGATAAGTCTGTGATAACAAGAGTGAAGACTATAATTAATTACTTTGCTTTTAAGTTACTAGATGAAATAAGACAAGTAAACAATTAATGTATGCAAAAGGTTTATTTTAATCCCAAAAGGAAATTTTATATTTCATTTGATGAGCATAAAATAAAGGAAGAAAAAGGGATGCTCAGTTTCATTGAGAATGCCAAAATGTTTTAGATGAATTTCTACTCATTTCTTAATTTGGAAGAAAGTAATGAAACTATTAATAGGGTGTGTAAAAGAATACCTGATAAAGTGCACACATGATCAAGACAATGGTAGGAACTCCTCTTTGGCTTGGAAGGAATAACCAACATATAAGAAAGACACTAGAAAAGGGGTTGTTAGTGTTTCTACGCTAAATTGCTTTCTACATTCAAAGAAGAAAATGAGAAACTAAAAGATGGTCAAGGCTAGAAGATACCTGGATATAGTCGTGCACACCGAAATCAGACATTGGAAGGTACTCATCTTTGGCTGTGGAGGAATGACACCTGCAAAGAAAAATAGACTAAACACGAAAAAACATTAGACGAAGAGACGGTGGGCTGTCAAGCAAACGCTTGATCCCTGAAGTACAAAGACTTCCTTAAGGAATATCAAACCACTGACTAAAAACAAAATATTTGACTAGTAGAAATGAGAGACAGAATGAAAGCTAATAAAAGACAAAAAATAAAATGCATACCTGATATTCAGCAAACTATTCTACACAATCGCTGGTGTCAGTCTCTGTGCCGGCGTCGATCAGGGAAGGGTGCCGACATCGGTTAAAGTGCCGGCATCGGTCGGGGTAATGACTGGCGTCGGTTGGGGCAACAGTTCTTGGATAGGTCTGGTCGAGTTTGGTCGGGTCCGGTCGGGTCTGGTCAGGGTCTGGACAGGTTTTAGGGTCACAGAATGGTGTCTGAGGGTTAAGGAGTCAGTTTAGGAGTCAGAAGGATTATTTGGGGTTTTTTACAGGGATCTGGGTAGAGTGACTGTATATTTTGGAATGGTAGACAGAGTTGATATGGGAAGAAATAAGGTCTCGGGGCTATAGTCTAAGTCTAAATAAGAGTTGATGACAGTAAATAAAAATAATAATAACCAGAGAATAAAACAAAAACACAGAGCAAGATACTTACCTATTACACACTAAAGACATGATAAGAGACATGATTGAAGTTGTCATTGTGCTACCAGATGACCAAAGCAAAATTCCTGTGCTGGAGAGAGAGAGACACGAGAGATTGATTGCAGATTGATTGGATGCAAGAAAAAATGGTGATCATTCGATTGGATGTAAGAAAATTGGTTGATCATTTGGTTGGATGCAAGAAGACTAGTTGATCATTGCTATGGGGTTTGGATCAAAGAAGACTGGTTGATCGTTGATATGGGGTTCAGATCAAAGAAATGTTTTGATGTCGTAGGTCTGATAACTGATTGCCAAACCGATTAGCAACCGAATAACGGATAATGGATTGAGAAACAAATTAACGGACGTAGTTTAAGGATGACTGACACTGGCAGGAATGCTGACGTCGGTCGAAAAGGTGACCGATGTCGACAACGTCGATCGAGTAGTGACCGGTGTTGGCAGATGCAAAATGGAGACAGAGGCTAATTTTAGCCTTCTACTCATTCTTACATGCTGCCAAGGTCAAGGCTTGTGGGAAAATGGTCGACAGGGGTTAAGGGGAGGACGACAAGGGTTAGACACAATTTTAGTGTCTACATTTGCCCCTTTTTGTCTTGTTGGTTGTTTTGGATGAACTGCAAGACAAAAATAGGAGTTGGTTGCCCCAGGTGTGGGATAAGGTCAATTTTGTCTTGTTGGTTCTTCGAATGAATTGCAAGACAAAAATAGGAGGGTTGGATTGCCTCGATTATGGATGAGGTTGATTTTGTCTTGTTGGTTGTTTGAATGAACTGCAAGAAAAAAATAGGAGGGTTGGATTGCCTCAATTATGGATGAGGTATTCCCCCTCAAAGCAGGAGTTAAAGGAAGGGAACTAGGAATCAGGTGCTAATTTGACAAAGAGAGGATGAAAAAGGTTGTGAGGGTGAACGCAGCAAAAGTCGTGATTGCGTGCATACCACTTCACGAGATGGTCAGGTCAAAGTGTCATAGGTCAAGGGTCGAGGAGTGCCAAAATTGAAGTAACCGAGCCCCAGCATTTAGTCATCTACTGATTGGGTTATTCAATCTAAGCTAAAGCTCTAAATGGTCATCGTGTTCTAGGTATCCCGAGCTCAGGAAGTGCTCCTTGAAACATGAAAAAGTCACAAATAGTGCGGATCAATCAGCTTATGATCCTATACTTGTGAGGGTCCAAAAATAGTTTGCACACAATTTTGCTAACCAGTCATGAGGTAGCATACATGCAAAAACAACCAAGGCAACATTGTCTTGGAAGTGGTCGAAGTCGGAAGAGATAGGCATGATCTCCAATGGTCATTGGTCGAGGTGGAGGAATGGATGAAGGAATGTGGCCAAGCTAACCTCAAAAAACCCCATGTCAACTGAGTGCTGCCTACATAGCCCCTGTGGAAGGGCCTCAGGCCAATGTAGTTCTCCCTAAAAAGGGAGGAAGGGTCAAAGGGATGGAAGTGGTCTTGGTCGAGGGCAAGGTCATGGTCAAAAGGAGGAAAGAAGGTTTGTCCATCAGAGAGATGAACAAATGAGGGTGGTCAAGCTAACGCCAAATGATGTCATGTCATCTGAGTGCTGCCTACATAACCCAATTCTTAGGGCCTCAGACCAATGTAGTCTGGATTGGTTGAGAAGATTGGTCGATGATTGGCATGGTCAAAGTGGTCGAAATGATGAGGAGAAAGAGATGTTACAGCCTTTTCTAAATGGTGTATTCTGCAACATTGGTTGAGGGGTCTTTCATCCCTAGAAATTTTCCATATTCGTGATGGATGTATGCTAAAAATGAATTGAGGTCTATTTATGCTTCAGTAACTATTGGTTTATGCTTAACATAAATTGCGTATGGTCGATAGTTTCCATGTGTATTGGTGTCCATAGAAACTAGTGTGAATAGGCTATGGGAGTGGCCTGAAAAGAGAGTTGAGTTGAATTGATTAGGATGGGCAAGTGATGAAAGTGAATGTGACCAAAGTGTAGAAGAAGTGAAAAACATATTGCTCTTTCATTGACAAGGACCAGAATGACAGCATAGATAGGGGTTATTAGAACCAAGAGCCCCATTCATGCATGACGTCATTGACCAGATGTTGTGTTAGAATGGTAATCAAATCATTTTGACATTAAAGTGAGCTCGAAGTCCCTTGAGCAGGGAATAGGAGGAGGAAATAGGGTAACCCATTTTAAGAGCAGAGATAACTTTGCCCCTGTTTATAGGAGACCCTGAGACAACTGTAAGTCAAGTCCATGACGCATTTTTTTTTTGGTGCAGACTGATCAATGCGGGAAGTCTGCATAGAGATGTCATTTGTTTGGTGGTCAGTTGTGAAGCTGATCAATGCGGGAAGCTTTGAAGATAGTGCTGTTTATTTCTAGATTAGTCATAGCCATCCTTCGAGGGAGTGGTCTAGAATTTTGTTTAATATAAGGGCTTTTGAATAGCTATCCTTCGAGGGAGCAGTCTATTAACTACAGCAATGATAGTACAATTGTCCTTTGAAGGAGAAGTTTACCTTTTGAATTGATATTGATATAGTGACCGTGAATATTTTGACATCTTGATTTTGTTTTGACAGAAATGTGAGTCATGGACAAGATTATAGAAGGTCAAGGGCTCCCTTTTATTAGGACAAAGCATCCATACATCATAAAAGGGTTATAGAGGAATTGTTAAGAGGAATAGGGTTGAAAGGAATTAGGATGAAGAGGACGGCGATTGCTCAAGGGACGAGCTCAAGTTAAGTGTCAAGTGGATGAGTACTCGACTAGTAGTAGAACAGTCACAGATGCAATGCATTAAGAGGCTCAGGTTCTGGTCGTCCATCAAGAGAGGATAGATGATAAGTCCCTGATCCATACTTGTGTGTGATAATGAAAGGTCCAAGATAATTAGGAGAAAACTTACCCCATTTGCCTCTTTCCAGATTAGTCAGGTGTTGATTGATGAGTGGATGTGAAGTTGGTTGATATGGTCACTGATTGGTCGAGACTGGTTGAATGTTTTGATAAAAAAGTTGGTTGAATGTTTGGGTTGAATGTTTGGTTGATTGATATTTGATTGTTGATTAGTCGAATGTTTGATCAAAGGTAGGGTCAATGGACACTTGGTCAAGGTTTAGGATTAAAGGAGTGATTGATATTTGATTGAGACTGGGTTGAAAAATTGGTCGAGGTTTGGATGAAGGTTGAATTCCCCCAGTGGCTAGGGAGAATGTTTGACAGATTGGTTAAGGTTGGTTTAGGTTTAACAATCAGATGGACTGTGTTGATGTCAAATAAGGGGGTTAAAGGTGGAAAAGGGATCATAGTCTGGCGTGGAGATCCCAATTTAGGTGATGAGGTTGGAGAAGCATGGGTCAGTGTTGATGATTTGTCGAAAGGGTGGTCAAGAGGATCCTTGATAAGAAGGAAATCCTTTCTCTATTTTTGATGAATGACAGCTTTAAGAGCACAACAACTCTCAGTGTCATGTCCCAGAGTGTGATGATAATGATAGAATTTAGAGTTGTCAAACCAAGATGGTCTTGATCTGAGAGTTGATGAGTGGGACAGTGTTGAAGGTTTATTGATGATGTGATCGAGAAGAAGGGTGTCATTCCCCAAACATTGGCGAATGACAACCTTGAGGGCACAACAGTGCTCAGTGTTGTGCCTAGGCATGTGATGATATGCACAAATGCGAGTGTCGTCAAACTAGGGTGGTTTTGGTTTGAGAGATTGATATGGTTTAAGAGGCAGGAGATAGATGTGAGAGGACTGCAACAATTGCCGTAACAACAAGGCATAAGAACTTGTTAATGGGTCTGGATGTTTTGTTGTAGTGAGGGTTGATGACTTTGGTTTGAGAGGCATAAGAGGCATAGGTCGATGGTTTGGAGGAGATATAAGTTTGACGGGTTGATAGAGTAATGGAGGCAACTTGCCTCTGTGAAGTATGGGAGTAGGAAGAACTCCTATTAAAGTGGATGGATGCAGGCCTAAAATTGAAGGTAATGATGAATGTGGGGGAGGAGGCCTTCGGTGTGGTTTAATATCCTTCTTTGGTTTGGGTTGAGGGCCACCTTTGTGCGAGGCAAGGTTAGATATGGGTTTGGATTTAGATGTGGATAGTTCTTCTCTCGATGGAGAAGGGATTGAAGATGTGGGATATTTAAGTGGAAAGAGCGCCAGAGTAGTCATGGCTTCTGCGTGTGGTTGAGGAGTCAAAAAGATATGATCATCTATGGATGATAAGAAGGATGAAGGTGAGGCAGCTGGTGTTGATGTGGTTAAAGTGTCCTCCAGTATGAGAGAGGTCGATGGAAGACTAATAAGAGAAGAAGATTCTTCTACCTATGGAAGACAAACGGGGGAAGATGGCTCTTCTACCTGTGAAAGACAAACGGGAGAAGATGGCTCTTCTACCTGTGAAAGACAAATGGGAGAAGATGGCTCTTCTACCTATGATGGAGGTTGGTCAGGGATAAGAGGTGAAACTATGTTGACTGTGTGTATATGATGGTCATGAGAGTCATTGGTCATGGTCTGAATGTTATTGTGGCTAGGAGGATGGTTAGGGAAGGGTTGTATGTACCGTTGTTGGAATTGTTTTGTGATGCTTTGAGATGTTGAAGGTTGAGGTTGATTAGTTGTTGTCAAAGATGGTGATCTGATGACCACAGTGTTGGCCACTCCTTTGGATTCAGAATTGGTAGAAGAAGAAGCTCTGTAAGAAGAATGGTCATTGGTTCTTGCATTAGTATTACACAATTTGACTTTATCTTCTTCAATGGCACGAAGTTCAAGCTTTCAGGCCATGGTGAAAGCCTCGTCGAAAGTGCAAAATGTCTGAATCTGCAAGGTGGAGGAGATGTGGTTGACACATGCTCGAGAAAAGAGCTCAATGAGCTCAGGTTGAGGCAAGGAGAAGGAGAGCTGGTTAATCAAGCCTCTCTAACGGGCGACAAAATTGACTATTAATTCGTCGTCAAATTGCGTAATGGAGTAGAGATCTGTGATCGAGACTTGTTTAGTGATATTGATTGAGAAATGGTTAATGAATAATTGGGTGAGTTGAATGAATGAAAAGATAGAATGTCTGGCAAGAGAGCTATACCAATCAAGGGCAGGGCCAGAAAGAGACATAGGAAACATGCGTAGAAGTAATGCATCATCGTAGGCGATAAGGTAACAGGCATGTCTAAATGCCCATAAGTGTTGTTGTGGGTCTTCCTTGCTTTGAAAATGAGAAAACTTAGGAAGTTCCCACTAGTTGGGGTATGGCCTGATAGGGACAAAAGGATGAATGGGCTCATTGCAAATTTGCTCATACGAGAGAGCATTATGTCAGCCAGAGATAGAGGTCTCGAGACTAGACATTTTATCCATCAGCATTTTGATGAGATCTACTGACAGATTGGTAGATGAGGCACCCCCTAGGTTGTAAGGCACTTGAAAGAGGTTAGAGGAGGCATACGATGTAGTTGGTTTTACCAGTAAGGGCGCAACGTACGGATGACTAGTCACAGGGATAGAAGTGGAGGCCAAAAGTGGGTGGGTTATGAAGGTAGAAGGCATAAGCTGAGTAGATATCGCCAAAGGTGGTTGTGTGACAGCATTGACAAAGGGCGAGGTAGGCACTCCTGCATATATGGGTGCAAGAGTGTGTGGGGTCGAGACAATCAAGTTCTGGTATGATGTAGAACTTGGTTGAATTGGAGGTGGTTGAGGGGGTAATGGAACCCTAATGGAGGTCAGTCTAAAAATAGACAGGGAGGCCAAACTTTGTGTATAGGCCATGGTTAGGTTAACATTTGAGGTAAAAGGTTGGGTGGCAGACGGTGTCGATGTCACCGCCGCTTCACCCGAAAGGTCTCGCGTTGGGTTCCTCGCAAGATAGTTTTGGAGGGCTGTGACATTGAGGTCTAAGAATCATGAAAAATCTTGGTCCCCTTTTGAGACAATAGGTGACTGGGTTAGGGATGGTCTAGTAGTTCTTTTAGTCTCCGAGTGGAACTCCATTATAGGGCTGGTTATGGATGGGATAGACGGAAGCGGATGATGCCTCGCGTGATCGACTAGAGCCTTGGCTTGACTATGAGTCATAACCATTCAAGGCAAGAAAGAACGTCCTCACAAGCTCAAACAAGCAGATAAGAACAGAAAAGATGAAGAACACAAGCAGATCCTAAAACCCTAGGAGTAAATTATTAGGATTATAGTGGCTTATGCCTTAGAATATGTGTAGAGGAAGATTGGCTTTTGAGTCAGGTCCTAGAAGAAGTAGTCTATGGATGGTTTCAGATTAGTTATGGTGCTCAAGAAGTCTGTGTTAGGTTCTGTACAAGGCCTGGTGCTAAGGAGCAAGCTCCCCTCACTTCATGAGTCCAGTGATAAACTAGGCCCGCTTAGCCAAAATATACTTCCCCTAGAGATTAGACTCTGCCAGAGAATGGAGTGGGCTTTCCCCTTGGTGATGAAATCCAAGTAAGATCATCGGGATGGGTAAGGTATCCGCTGGGGGATGAAAATCCCAGTTGGGCCTTGTCTCAGGTAAGTTAAGATGTTTGTTTTGTGCAAGTGGTTTGGTTGTGTAACATCAAGTGGACTAGATTAATTCAATATGCGTTTATTAATTACTAAGTGTGATCTAAGAAATGTAAGCAAGCAAAAATGTATGCAAAGTGTTTTAAGTCCAAGTAAAAATGTTTGTTCGTATGAAGACGAATGGAGAAAGAGTCGAAGAATATGAGTTTTGACTAGTCTAGAAGTGCAAGAAAGAAAAGAAAAGTTCTTTTTATTCCTGCTTATGATGTTTTTTAGAAGAGATGAAAGAGACGAAAAAGGAAGGAACCTAATGCACCTATATGAACGAAAGAAAGAAAGAACCCAAGGAAGGCCCTAGGGTCCCACTGGGCGTGCCAGAATGTTTCTACGCTAAATCACTTTCTACATTCAAAGAAGAAAATGAGAAACTAAAAGATGGTCAAGGCTAAAAGATACCTGGATATAGTCGTGTGCACCGAAATCAGACATTGGAAGGTACTCCTCTTTGGCTGTGGATGAATGACACCTGCAAAGAAAAATAGACTAAACACGAAAAAATGTTAGACAAAGAGATGGTGGGCTGTCAAGCAAACGCTTGATCCCTGAAGTACAAAGACTTCCTTAAGGAATATCAACCCACTGATTAAAAATATAATATTTGACTGGTAGAAATGAGAGACAAAATGAAAGCTAATAAAAGATGAAAAATAAAATGCATACCTGATATTCAGCAAACTATTCTGCACAGTCATCGGTGTCAGTCTCTATGCCGGCGTTAGTCAAGGAAGGGTGCTTACGTCGGTTAAAGTGCTGGCATCAGTTGGGGTAATGACTGGCATCAGTCGGGGCAACAATTCTTAGACAGGTCTGGTCGAGTCTGATCGGGTCTGGTCGGGTCTGGTCAGGGTCTGGATAGGTTTTAGGGTCACAGAATGGTGTCTGAGGGTTAAGGAGTCAGTTTAGGAGTCAAAAGGATTGTTTAGGGGTTTTTACAGGGATCTGGGTAGAGTGACTGTATATTTTGGAATGGTAGACAGAGTTGATACGGGAAGAAATAAGGTCTCGGGGCTGTAGTCTAAGTCTAAATAGGAGTTGATGATAGTAAATAAAATAATAATAACCAGAGAATAAAACAAAAACACAGAGCAAGATACTTACCTATTACACACTGAAGACATGATAAGAGACATGATTGAAGTTGTCGTTATGCTGCCAGATGACCGAAGTAGAATTCCTATGCTGGAGAGAGAGACACACGAGAGATTGATCGTAGATTGATTGGATGCAAGAAAAAATGGTGATCATTCGGTTGGATGCAAGAAAACTGGTTGATCATTCGGTTGGATGCAAGAAGACTGGTTGATCGTTGTTGCGGGGTTCGGATCAAAGAAGATTGGTTGATCATTGCTGCGGGGTTCGGATCAAAGAAACGTTTTGATGTCACAGGTCTGATAACCGGTTGCCAAACTGATTGGCAACTGAATAATGGATAACGGATTGAGAAACAAATTAACAGACACAGTTTAAGGATGACCGACACTGGCAGGAATGCCGACATCGGCTGAAAAGGTGACCGGCGTCGGCGACATCGATCGAGTAGTGACCGGTGTCGGCAGATGCAAAATGGAGATAGAGGCTAATTTTAGCCTTCTACTCATTCTTACATGCTGCCAAGGTCAAGGCTTGTGGGAAAATGGTCGACAGGGGTTAAGGGGAGGATGACAAGGGTTAGACACAATTCTGGTGTCTACAGTTAGATGGATGGTTGAGTGGACTACCTAGCATGAGCTAGATCTAAGAAGTGTATGGTTATTAGGAGGCTATCAATCTACTCTTTATAACAAGAAATTTGCATTAATAACTAGAAAGTAAGTGTATGTAAGATAAGATGAATGTAAATGGATTGTTAAAAAAAACACTAAATATAGTAAAAATAGGTCAATACTCATGCTAAGATAATTGGGGTTAGATTCATAAAATCAAAAAAAATTATGTGACCAGGTAGAAACATAAAAAATAGGGTTTGGTTAGGGTTAAGGGGTGAAAATAATTGGTTTTTATTTTCTCCACAATCACCATCAATGGTTGGGCTAATTTTCAGTGGTTGGGTAACCATCAATAGTTGAGATGACCATCAGTGGTTGAGCTAACCTTTGATGGTTACCTATGTGATTTTGGAAATGATTAGAAAAAGGATTATAGATTAGGTAATTGGGAAAATAAAGGTTTGTTATGGATCAAGGGAATGGGAAATAAGATATTGTTGGGTCTGATAGGGTAGGGGGGTTATGAATGGAATATAAATCAAAGAAAACAAGCAAAAGATACCTATAAATTGGTGGTGGAAGGATGAATCAATTTGGAAAGAGTGATAATACATTGGATATTAAAAGTGATACTAATAAAGTTTCAAGTTTTTGTTGATGCTTCTTGCTTGCTAATAGGATGCTAGATACCTAGACACAAGATAGCTTGGATGATTTTTTTTGGATTTCTAGAACCCTTTCTTTTGTTGCCTTTCTCCTTTTATAGGATGAAGCTACTAAATGTGAAGGAGGAAGATACTAATTGGATAGAGGAGAAATTTGATAGTTATTATGCTTTAAATCTTATTTTCATCACAAAATAGAAGTTATTAAATGTGCCATGCTTATCTTGTACAACTAGTAATGCTTTAAAGCAAGATTGGAAACCTGACCATCGATGGTCAGGATAACCATCAATGGTTGAGGTTCTAGAGTAAAATGGGTTAAAAATGGGTAAATTAAAAATTTAAGTTATAAAACTAATAAATGGGCTAAGTCAACTAATGGTCAACTAGCCTCAGAGTCAGGTAGGGGTTCTAGGTGCTTTGACATCTAAAATTGTTCAACTTTTGAGTGTCTACATATAGTTATTAATTATCAAATATAGGTTAAAAATTAAATTGGTTTCACCTTTGTATGGATGTACTCCTACCTTTTTTATTTTCAATTTTGAAATTTTCAAAGTTAATATTTTTGATGTTTTAAATGTAAAAGTGACTACTTCATGATTTATTGTAGGTTTTGATAAATTGAGTGCCCAACATAATTGAAGAATCCACTCAAAGATAAAGTGTGTTACACATAGTCATTTTCAATTATCTCTACTTTACTCTAGTAATTTCATTACTGTAATAAATGGGGAGTAAATGTAGATACATAAATTTGGTCATGTATACTTTAAAATGTTATTTATTAACACATTCTTGACCACATGGCTTATGTATACACATAATATTTTCACACTTTATCAATTATTGATGATTTCCATCTTTTAGGATCCCATCGAGTCTCAATATCTTTGAGTTCATAGCTTAAGGGTAACACCGAGAAAGGGGTGGGTAGGCCATTGGTGCCTCATAGGATTATTGTCCCTTATTTCCACTTTTTATCAAACATCCCTTATGTTTTGCCTCCTATTTTTCACCCTCCTCTAGTTATTCACCATACTCATTAGTCCTTTCCCTAACCTAAACCCCTTATTGGAATTTTACATAACTATGTCAGCCACATTGACCTTATATTATTACTTACAAAGCTTACTAAAAACTAGGTTGGCCATGGCCTATATAGTTCATAACCAAGTTATATTTTACTAATTTCAATACTAGGTCGACCAGGTCAACCTTGTCATCTTGAACTTTCAGAAGTGTTTAGGGTTAGATTCAACTATATAAAAACATTCATTTCACTATTATTAGAGAGACATCAAGATTTAATTATTTATTTACATTTGTTTATAATCTATTCTTCTACCATTCTACTTGAGGAGTGTTTTCTTAGGGCTTCTACTTGGAGAAGAATCTATTCTTGTGGATAAGTCTTAAATGTATTGTCCTTTCTTAGTGATCCTTATAAACCATAACAACCTCTTGTAAAGAATCTTTTCCCATGGGGGATATTGAATCTCGATGGATTCATCTTCAAGGTAAATATCTCTAACTTTGCTCCTCTATTTAGTAGATAGAAGTAAAATAAGTAATGGCTTTTGAATATATTTCTCTCTCAATACATTAGGGTTTTACCTATACATATATTAAATATGATTCTCTTATGCATGTTTAATTTTATGTTTACTAAACCCCACTTTGTGCCACAGGCTTTGGTGAGCACTAGATTAGACTTTTACTTAAATTGCTATTAGTATAGTGAATATGAAAACATAGGACCTAATTATTGTTATTGCATATTTTTCCTTGACTAGAGGATTTGGAACCCTCCCTAGTAATGTTATTTTGATAAAAAATCCCTTGTCTAGGTCTAGAGGATCCATATTATTCATGACCTTGGTTAAATAATGTATCCCCAATTAGAAGTATAAGTAGGATCTCTATTCTTTGAGTAAGGATTGATTTGTAGATTTATTGCATTTACTCTTACATACATTCTAGTTAACCTAATTTGAATATAACTCTTGCAATTTTTCTTCCATGTTTTCATTTCTATCATTTTATTATATTTTTAATACTATGTCAACCAAGCTGATTAGTTCTAGCTCTTGTGTGTAGGTTTAACACATAGTCATATTAGAACAACTCTATATTTTTGTGTAGGTATTCATTAGATATAGGTTACTAGATTAGACATGTCAACAAATTACTCTTATATAGTCTCAGATAATAAACTATGTCTAACAAGTTGACATAGTCTTTTAGTCAGCATCTAGATAAATAAACTAAGTTGGTAGGATGGCTTAGTAATTAAATCAACATCTATATCAAAAAACTAAGTTAGGAAGGTTGAATTAGTCTTTTATTCAACATCCAAATCAATAAACTAAGCCGCGTAGGTTGACTTAGTCTTCCAATCAACATCCAAATCAACAAACTAAGTTAGGTAGGTTGAATTAGTCTTCCAATCAAAATCTAGATTAACAAATTTGGGTAGGTCTAATTAGTATTATAATCAACATATATATCAATAAACTAAGTTGAGAAGGTCAACTTAGTCTTCCATTGAGCATCCAAATCAACAAACTAAGTTGAATAGGTTGACTTATTCTTCTTATCTTTCTTCAACACATAAGGTTTTATAGAACTAGGTCAAACTAGTCAACTTAGTTTGTAGAATTTAAAAGCAACATTCAAGGCACTTCAATATAAAATTTGCAATACTTATCATCCTCCAACCCACCAAGGTTCCTCTCTTTCTCTCTCTATAAATTCAGTACTTCATTATAGTTCTATTTTATATAAGTTTATAGTCTTCAAAACTGCAATCCTATAACAAACTAAGTTGACCTAGTCGACTTATTTCTTAAAGACTCTTACTTATATAGAATAGTAGTGACCTAGTTTAATATATTATGTATTTTTTACATACACTATCATCTAAATTTAATCTATACCATTATTAATTTGGGAATTAAAAACTATTTTCTAGTAATTAATTCAAAATTTCATTTTTAGTAGTTTGCATGCTTAAAATAGCTCACATCATCTAATTTGGTGGTTTTTCAAATTACCATTTAGCTACACTATTTTTCTCTTTTTACAGACACTAAAAAATCATATAATACTCAAAATTCATTTTAACATTTATCTTCCCAAGGTCTACTTACTTAGATTTCATCACCAAGGAGGAGACTAACTTGGTTTTCTAGCCAAGTATAAACATGTCGTTAATGGTATATATTAGAAAATCACTTAACACCCTTATCACTCTAGGATTGTGAAGTGAGGGGGTAGGCCCCAATTCCAAGCTAGTACCATTACCAATATAGATCCATTTCAACTTAAACATCCTAAAACCATCCATAGATTGCTTTTTAATTCCCTATCACTAAAAATAACACTTTATAATAATATAAAAACACTCAAAATGACCACTTATTTAGCATTTACTTTTCATCTATCTACTTTCTCTCTAATCATTGTGTGTTGCATTGTAGAAACTTGCATTATTTAGTGTTGGTTCAAATTTTTGTGCTATGTTACCCAATTAGATCATTCTCATTGATCCAATTATTTTTGTGTTTGCTTATATTTCTTACTTCAATTACATTTCAATTATTTCCATACTTTTAGTACACTATCATTCTATTCAACACAATCTCTTACAAACTATGTTTTCCCCTATCTATAGTACTAAGTCAACCTAGTTGACCTTGTACTCTCTTTTATCAGTCAAGTTATAGTACCAAGTCAACGTGGTTGACCCTATATCATTATCAAACTATAATTATCTTCTTTGCATTATTAATTTAACCTATTTGACCCTATATCATTATTTACCTTCTATCCAGTAATACTCAGTTAACCTAGTTGACTATGTACTCTTCTCATCTCCCGTTTTAGCAATATGTAGTTGACCTAGTATTTGATTACTGACCTTGCTCTTCTATCTGGTAGACTTAGTTCTCTATTCTTGATTTTTTTATCTTCTTTCTTAAAACTCTATTAATTTCCTAAAAACATCATGAAATCTCCTAATATAATATTCTTGGACAACTTAAATCCATGTAGACACTATATGTGGTATTCTTTTCTCCCTTTCTTTACCTCCTAAGAGAACCCTCATTATTAGAGCACCTCTTCCACTCTTTTGTTTGTGGATTGTAACATGGTTCAAATCACACCTCAAAATGAAGTAGGTGGATCTGATCCTCTTTGTACCTATTAAGACATTCTCATCTTCAATATTTTCAACATAATGTGGGAGTACTTGACCCAAGTCTATAAAATAATCCCACTAGTAATCCATATTCCAATAACCCTCCCCCTAATACCAATTTGAGGAGTCCTCCTACAAACACCAACCCACCAATTGATATGACACAACTTATTGCATAAGTCATAAAACAAATGAACATAATCCAAACTTCTAACACCTCTAAAATGATGTAATTACAACATAATTTGATTAATATGGCTAATCAACCTTTGGTTTTATTTCCTCAATCTAATCCAAATTTTATTCCTCCACCTCTTAGATATGCCTCAAGAAATGTTATTCCTCAACCTATCATGAATAAAAATAAACTTAAAAATATCCAAAATGAGCCTTTATCTCCTTTCATCATGTCCATTAATAGTGGTAATATATCTCTAACTATCAAGTATGATGGGACTAAATACCCTGCATCCTCTCTCAAAGCATTTGGAAATATTTATAAAGAGTGGATCCAAACTAATACTTTCACCACAACTAAATTTCTAGTTAAAATATTCACTAGTAATGTTTTAGAATAGTAAAACCAACTTCCCTAGCATTATATCTAGAAACTTGAAGATTTAGTCAATCCTCTGGTTAAAGAGTTTCAACATAATGACCTTCTTGAAAATTTCCTTATCCATTTCATCAATTCTAAGCAATCTCCCACCAAATCAACTCATGACCTTATCAAACAATGGAAATATATATCCCATAAGGTTGAGCATAACATGATTGATGATAATTTGTTCAAACTCTTTATAAATGCTTTAACTCATTTGCTTCAATATAAGGGTTGAACTTTTGCTCCTTAAATTCTTAACAAAGTTCTTGACCAATCTAAATGTCAAGACTTCCTCATGAAGAAATTCAAACCTAATCAGTAATTCCTTAAAATATATTTTGAAACTTATACCAATGACATCATTGGTGATACTCCTCAACCCAAACATAGAGTTTTCAAATCTAAAACTACCCTATCTTCTCACATACCACTAACTATGTGAAAAGTTAAATAATTCTTACTACCCTCTAAACCCTTTACTTATCCTAATAATCCTCTTAAATGGTAAGACCTTAATTAATTTTTTTGGTTTCATGCTAACATTCATTATTCCCATGAAACTTGTTAAGGGATTACTAAATTTTTTTCTCTTACATGATTGGTGATTACTTCAATCATGAAGCCATGATCCAACTCCATCATCAATAGTATAACACCACTTCTCAAAATGAAAATATCCTAAAGTTTATTCTTATAATAACCAAAAATCTTTTCCCACATATAGTAATCAATAAAATACCAAGGAGGGTTTTGCTATTGATGTTGACTATGACCAATATTACAATAATTCTCAATATGTTAACAAAACCAAGGTCAAATATCATCACAAACCAACTCACAAAGATCCTATCATAAAACCTAAGAAATAATATTTGGAGGAACACCTTCTCAAAGATACTACAACCACTTATTTATCTTCAAAATCCCATGAGGAACCACCTCCTTCTTCTAAACCCCTAAAAACATACATTCCTTCAAAATTTACCTTACCTTGTAAACCTCACACTGGTTCTTCTTTTAAATCCCAATGGAACCTTTTCAAATAACTTAACTCCATGCCTTGCAAGATTCCCCTTATGGATTTAGTCTATACCTCCCCTTGTCATCACAAATTACTCATGCAAAAATTATAATAAATTGAAGATCCATCTTCTATATATGAACAAGCCTCTATTTAGACTCAACTTATCAGAGTGCATACCATTGAATCCATTTTTTTCTCTTCTAAACTAGTTATTAAATTTATTGAATAAGACATGATTAATGATGAAATCCCTTTTTTCATTGATGATCCACACCTATTAATTAAAATATCCATTAATACTACCATTATTCATAAATTTTTAATTGAATAAGGATCTAGTATTAATGTGACATATTTGTGTCTTATCCAACAACTTGGTTATAAAAAGGATCATCTCAAGAAAACTTGCTTCACCTATCAAGGATTTAATAAAACTAATAAAAATCCACTTAATTGTATTTAGCTTCCCATATCAATCATACTTAAGACCATCCAAACTAAAATTATGGTCCTTTATTTTCCCTTATATTATAACATACTCATAAATTACCCTTGACTCATATAATGAGGGCCATCTCTTCTTGTAGTAGCCAATGCATCAAATTCCTACATAATGGAAAATAGTATAAGCATGAGGCTGATCCAAACCCTTGGAATATTCAACTTCCCAATCCAAAATATCAATATCACATTCCTACCATTCATACCATAAATAGTGTTCCCTTTCCTAAATTCATCATCATCAATCTAGACTTACATGCCACTCTTACTGATTTAGATGATGATAAACCTAATGACTTGAAACATACTTGCAACACTGCTAAGCTAATTCCTTATATCTTGGAGTGGATTCTTCCCTTTTTATTACCTCATTATCATACTATTCCTCTCATTGATGAGATCACCAATTTTCCCCCTCTATGAAATGATCAAAAACCTTCTTACCTAGAATATGCCTTCACATGCAATGACTATGGAGTGGCCAAATTATTCCAAGATCCTCTTATTATGTCTCCATGTAATTTCAATGATCTCAAAATTTCACCTTATAAAACTCCCCTTGAATCTCAATCATGTATTATTTCTCCAACCTATGATGATAACTATATCATGGCTTAAGCTCAATCCCGAGACTTGAATGTTCAACATCATCAAAAAACTTTAGCTCAAATACATGATATTAACCATGATGTTCACACCATTTCCATGGATTTTTAATTAGTTCCCAAAGGTCATGTACCTTATTTTAATACTTTTCTTATTGATATTCCTTAGGTAACAAATCCTACATTCTAAACATCCAAAAATTATTGTATCTTCTCTACCACCCACAGATCTCATCATTACATCCAATTCTTCCCCCATCAAGGAAACTCATAATACACCAATCTCATCTGATGAACCTACTCCTTCTACTCATAAAATTACATTCTAAATATGATTATTATGGTAATAAAATTCTCTATCTTGAATTAGATGTTGAGTATTATGGCCCTCTTCCCACTTTGCCTAGTGATGAAGCCATTCTTGAATTACTTCATGCCGAAGAAACTCAACTTCCTTTGTAACATCACAAACTTAGAAATTTTAAAATCAAATACCCTTATTTAAATAACTCCATCACTAGCATAGACCCTAATGTTCATCCAATTTATTATTTACCTAATGCACCATATCATTTCCAAGATGTCAATGCTATGCTTATCAAAGAAACTACTCACATCAAATATGGTACTCCATCATGTCCTTCATCTATTATAGTTTCTCATGAACTCACACCTATTTACAATGACAACTTTAGCTTATTTATTGATAAATATCATGATATATCTGCTTGGTCCTAAAAAATTATGCCTGGTATTGACCATAACATTGTGGTGCATAATATCATCACTTTCGATGCCAAACTTGTGGACCAAAAGTGATAGAAATTTCCATTTGAAGTTTCCACATTATGCCATAAATAAATTATCAAGCTTCTTGATGCTAATTTTATTAAACCTATGGACTACTTCGAATGGGTTTCTAACATAGTTCCTATTTATAAAAAGGTCACCATGGTCATTCACATTTGCATTAATTTTTAAAACTTAATCTTGCTTATCCCAAGGATAATTTACCTTTACCTTCAATAGATGACATTATATAATCCACAAATAGATATGAAATTATGTCTCTTATGGATGGTTTCTCAGACTATAACCAAATTCACATTACCCCCATAGACCAACATAATATAACATTCACCATGAAATGGGGCACATATAACTATGTTAGAATGCCCTTTAGCCTCAAAAATGCCAAAGCTAACAATCAATGGGAAATTACTCATATCTTTCATGATATTATTCATAAAATTGTATAAACCTAAGTAGATGACCTCATTGTTAAATATAAATGTCTCAAGACTCATCTTTCTAATATTTCCATCATCTTTGACCGCCTTCTTAAATACAAAGTTAGACTAGATCCTTAAAAATGTGTTTTTGATGTCACATCAAGAAAATTATTAGGGTTATTAGTTTCTCTTCATGGCATCGATGTTAACCCTACCAATATTAATTCTATCATCAACATTCCCATCCCTTAATCCATTCTAAACATTTACACTTACCTCAATAAACTAGGGGTAATTAGATGCTTCGTTCCCAAAATGGTTTATTGTATATATTCCATCAACTATCTTCTTATGAAAGGCAATTCTTTATAATGGTTATATCCCTATCAAAAATAATTTGATAATATTAAATAATCATTAATTCACCCACATTCTCTTCATCCCATTCAAATGATCAACCTTTGATCCTATATACCGCATCCATATCCATATCAGTTGGGGCAATGCTTTCCCAATAAGATGATACTAAAAGAGAAAATGACATCTACTATATCAATTGAGGCCTCATTGATTATGAGAAACATTACACAAAATTTGAACATGATTGCCTCACCATATATTTTTTTTCTAAAAAACTTTGACATTATATGATTTAGCAAACCACTTATGTTATCATCCATTTTGATCCCCTTCATCACTTCTTGTCTAAAGCATTTTTTTTGGAGATAGAATTGGTAAGTGGATGGTCCTTCTCATGGAATTTTATCTCCAAATTATTACTCAAACATTTGTCAAAGGACAAATCATCACTGCTCAACTTGTCATAGCTATTATGCCCACTACTAACCACCTTCAAGATACTCTTTTTAATGACAATGCTCTTTGTATTGAAGGTCTCAACTAATTCATATACCTTAAATATTACTTCCATAACTTCACTATTGATTTTGAAGCAATTAATCTTGATGAATCTTCTATCCCCCTGATACTACTAAACCAAAATTAGTTATCGAATATCTTCCTAAAATTAATGTCAATTTATATAAGGATTTTTCAAACCTTCATTTTGATGGTACTAAATGTCTTCAAGGAGTTGAGGTAGGTTGTATCCTTATGAACCCTCTTGAAAAAATCATCCCATTAGCTTTGTGCCTAACATTCAATGTCACTAATAACATGGTAGAGTACAAAGCTTTAATCTTAGTCATGAGAGCTACCCTTGATTTAGATATCCAATACCTACATGATTTAGGTTATTCCTAGCTCATTTACTACTAAGTCAATGGTTATTACCATGAAAAAGTGAGAATCTCATTTCTTATCATCAAATTGAAACTACTCTCACCAAAGATTTCATTTATTTCACCATTAAGCCTATCCCTCAAGATTAAAATTATATTATTGATTCCCTTACTTTTTTAGCATCTCTTCTTCATCCACACCAAGTTCTTACCGATCCCACTTTTCTTATGCAAATAATAAAATATCCCTATTATACTTAACCACAAGATTTTCTTTTCCTCCACATTTGAGGCCATCACCATTCGACAAAGCCCATGGTATAAATACATCATTCAATTTATGTAACATCAAACTTATCCTCCCAAATTTGATTCTTGTGAAAAAACTCACATTCACAAATAATATTTTAAGTATGTATTTAAATATAATATCCTATATTATCATAATGTTGAAGGACCTTATTCTATTTTATCATGAAATATGAGTTTCCTCCTTTTCTTGAACAAGCACATGGAGGCATTTATGGTGGCCATTGTAGTGAACAAGCTATAGCCTAAAAATGCTTATATATGGGATAATTTTAGCCCACTCTTGAAAAGGATGACACATGAATTGATAAAATGTGTACTCCTTCTAGATTCATGATGATTTATTTCATTCACCTCCAACTAAGCTTCAAACTGTAGAATCTCTCTAGCCATTCTCTACATGGGAATTAGATCTCACAGGAAAATTACCTCTCTTTCAAGATGGGCATGTCTTTATAATCATATTCATAGAATATTTTACCAAATGGGTCAAGGCTATGCCCCTTATTAATGTCACTAGTACCACCATATCCAAATCCATCCTTAATCAAATCATTTTCTACTTTGGTGTCCCTCATACTATCATTTTAGATAATGGTGGTAATTTCAAAAATAAAGATGTCAAATAACTCTTTGTTAAATTTAAAATCAATCACAAATTATTCACACCCTATCATCCAAAATTTAATGGACAAATTAAGGCTATAAACAAAATTATTTATAAAATTCTCCAAAATATAATTATTGAAACCTAATTGATTGACACCATCATTTATATCCTACTCTTTGGGCCTATTGTACTAGAATACACACTACCACTAGGGCAACATGATTATCTCTAGTCTATGGTTCTAAATTAGTACTTCCACTAGAATTTGAGATTATTTCTCTCTCTATGTCTCTTCATGGTATCATACTCGATAAATAATTATTTGAAACTCTCCTTCATACCCTAAATCTCCTTGATGAGCATCATCTTTTTGATTTACAACATAATTACCAATACAAGGCTCGTATTGCCAAACAACATAATAAATGAGTTAAATTTTTTGCATTTAATGTTGGCGATCTTGTCCTTAAATTAAACTAAACTCATGAAAAATAAGTCAAATATGACCAAAAATGGTGGGGGACTTGTTTATTAAAATATATTCTTAGTCTAAGTACCTATTGCCTTCAAACCAATGAAGGTCATATCTTCAAAGATCCCACCAACATACAGTTCCTCAAGAAGTACTTTGCCTGATCCTTCCCTTATTTACATGATTTATATATTTCATCTATATAACACTTTTTGTAGGATACTTACATAGGTCTTACACTCTATATCAATCCTCTCTTTTCACAAACCTTAGTCCTTCCTTTTGGTCTTTTAGTTTCCCTTTTTTTCTCATTATTTGCATTATAAAACTACAAATAAGACCTAGTATTCATCATGATGTACTTTTATCCTTTTTATTTTCTCACTTTACAAATACTTTTTGTCACCCTTTGGGTTTCTCTTAGTAAGTTGTAGTGTAAGACCATGGATAGTACCTAGCCTTCCTCACAAATACCATCTTTTTCTTATCTCATTAATTTTTTCACATGCTTTATACATCCCCTTAGGTTTATGCTTTATGATTTATAGTGTGAGACCATGGATAGGACTTGACATTCCTCATAAAATCACCATCTTTTTAGTATTCCTATCTAGAATGTGTTTCACAATGGTTATTTATTTTTTTATCTTTGTTCTCAACTTTAGCTTTTACTTCTTTTGATAGATGAAATTTTCACAACAAAATGTGTTATCATGTTTTACTACATTTACTTCCTTCTTATGATAAGGAATCACAAGTTTTTGTCATTATATCCCTTTTTCACCTTTTGTTACATTTTTATGATTTTAAGTCCTTAAAATTATTATATATTTCATTTCTCTTTATTTCCTTTCCTTTCACTCCACATTACATAAAACAAGGTCAAATTCAAGATAACACTTTTATTTCACCTAAATTTATGAGACTCTTACTCACCATGCTCTTTGAATTTTATCTCTTAGCAACCAAGTCCAAAGTATTAAAATGAAAGTCATCTTTAGCACCCATATTTGGTTATCTAAATCTATATAGAGAAGGAGTACAAAAATCCATCAATAAAGTTAAAATCTAGATCATTTGAAATAAAAGGCAATGATATACAAGAGGAAACATAAAAATCTCAAAAGTCAAAATCATACCAAAAGACATGATTACAAGGACATCTCCTATCTCCAATCAAAACCCAAAATCCATATTTAGCCTCACACTAGATCCAAGGTATATTATGGTATGGTAGGACAATAGATTGGAATAGGAGAATTAAATAAACTCTATGTATTACTTACTATCTCATGAAATTACCCAATATTCGTAGTAGACTGATGACTCTTTAAGGGGTCTTGGGGAATGGGGAACATGTTGTGGTAAGGTAGGTCCATTTTAATTTTCATGAATATAGCCTTCATGGGATGATATACATACTTCATATATTGAGCTAGGACTTGTGTGGCTAAGAAAAGTTATTTAGAGTCCTTAAGGTTGAAAGTCATCTTGTTTTGACAAACCTAATTTGTGTCTTGACTTTGATAAAGAGTTCCTCTACCTTGGTTTTTCCATCATTCTCCCCTCAACCCATTTCATTTCCCCCTTTATAGGAAAGTGTTATTCTAAATATATTTTACCTTCTTCTATACTTCCTTCTTCTTCACATCTTATAAAATATGCTAGCACTACTTTATTTCAATTTTATCTATCTTTAGAATAAAATAATATGCTTGAGAAACTATGGATTACTTTATTGACATAATCACTCTACATTTTTAGACTTGTCTTGATTTATTTTACCATTTGTCATTGTTGTCCTACCATTTTTGCATACACCTCATTTATTTCTATTTTTATGTACTTTTTTAATTATTGAGTGAGGTTGGCTTGTTACTTCTCACTCACCAATGTTGTTTTCACTTTTATGCACCTTTTTCCTTTGATGATTGAGTAAGGATTGTTACTAATTCATCAATGTTATTTTCCCATTTTTATTTCCCATATTTGTTTAAGTAAAGATTATTACTACTTTCACATTGATGTCTAATGTCCATCTTTTTTAGCATGTATCCTTGGTTTGACTTGGTGAGTTTGCCTTTCTTACTTAAGGTTTACTTTTTTGAGTTTTTTGGTCTTTAGTAGCCTTGGATTTTTAGTTACCCAATTTATTCTAAATTTTTACCTAGTAATTTAGTCTAAAATATCACTTATCACCCCAGATTTCCAAATTTCCAAGTACATCTTGTCCACATAGCACCAATTAACTTGTTTTTCCCTGCATTTGTTTATTTTTTCTCTTTAGTTTTGTATCATTAGGTTTGTCAAAAGTAGTCTCTACACCCTCCAAAATCAAAACTAAAAATACAATAGACAACCATCTAGTGATAAAGGTAAGTCAAGGTACACATACATTTACTTTTTAGTTATTTCCTTCTTCATCATTTAATTTTAGTTATGTTTACTTTAAAATATTGCAATATTTTTATCCTTAGTGTTATGTGTTGATAAGTTCTTTTCTCAAATAATCATACCCTAACACCTAAGTGAAATGTGATTATATTTGAATGGGTCATGTGTATACACATAATATTTTCACACTTTATCAATTAATGATACTGTCAATCTTGTAGGAACATGTCGAGCCTCAATCTCTCTAAGGAGACCTAAGCTCTACCTCTTATTTTTCATCCTTCTCTAGTCATTGACTATATTCATTATCCCTTTCCCTAACCTAAAACCGATTTTGGTAGTTTAAATTACTATTTTGGCCAAATCTACCTTGTATTATTATTTACAAATCCTACTAAAAACTATGTTGGCCATTGATGACATAGTTCATAACCTAGTTAGTTTTTTCTAATTTTAGTACTAGGTCGATTGGGTCAACCTTGTTGGCCTAAAATTTGGAAAGGGTTTATAGTTAGATTCACATATAAAAACACATACATTTCACCATTCTTAGAGAGACAACAAGATTTCATTATTCATTTTTACTTCTTTACAATCTACTCTTTCACCATTCTACTTGAGGAGTCTTAGCATAGGGTTTCTACTTGGAGAATAATCTAGTCTTGTAGAGAAGTCTAGGATGCTTTGGCCTTTATTAATGATCCTTAAAAACCACAAAAACCTCTTTAAAATCACCTTTGGATAATGGAGATATTGAGTTTTGATGGGTTCATTTTTAAGGTATATATCTCTAACTTTGCTCCTTTCTTTAGTATATATAAGTATCATAAGTAATGTTTTTTGAATATATTGCTCATTCCATGCATTAGGGTTTTACCTATACATAACATAAATTGCAATATCTTATGCATGTTTACTTTTATGGTTACTAACCCCCACTTTATTCGATAATATTTTGTGAGCACTAGATTATACTTTTACTTTAATTCCTATTAGTATGGTGGATATGAAAACATATGACCTAGTTAGGGTTATTGCATAATTTTTCTTGACTGGAAGCTTTAGAACCCTCCCTAGTGATATTATTATGGTAAGATATCCCTTATCTAGGTCTAGTGGATCCATATTTGTCATGACCTTGATTATCTAATGTATCCCTAATCAAAAGTGTAAGTAGGATCTATCTTCTTTGAACAAGGATTGATTTGTAGATCTATTTTATTTCCCATTGCATGCAACATGCACCTAGTTACATGACTATTATTCACCATTTCTCTAATCCATTTATCTATATGCAAGTACAAACCTTTATTGACCATTTTTATTATATGTGAATTCTAATTTCAAATGGCCAAGTTATCTAAAATCACCTTTAGACTATCTCTAAATTAGACAAAGGTTTTTCATATGTCTGTACAAGTTCACACTAAGAGAATAGGGGGCACAGTGTGTCCTTATCCACTTAGGTCAATCATATCTCACACAAACTAACAACCATTTTAAAATTTTAAAATCAATCTTTTGGGTCTTCCTACACATTTCACATGGTTAGCTAAAGGATTTTTTTAAAATAGTTTCTTATAAATACATATCAAGATTCATTTATTTACACCACTTTCTAAGCACTTTGTTCAAGCATATACACTTTTACTCATTGAGAAAATCTTCCCTACTATGCCCAAATTCTATATCACTCATGATTATCCATAATAAAATTTAAGAGCATTTTAAATCAAGTTAAGATATATCATTGTCAAGTATCAAATAAATTTTTGAGATATATACATATAGTCAAAAGAACATAATTGTACATTCACTCTATGTTGGATAACTACATGAGATTGATTTCCCTTAGAGTATTATATATATAGGCAATAATCAATCATCAAGGGGTGATTAAGTTAGCTTAATACATTACACTCCCATTTTTTAAAAATATTTTCAAATTATAAAATTACTCTTAAGGTTTGAAAGTAAAGATAATAGACACAATGATTTGTGTATGGTACTATTCAGAGTGCAATATCTCATATTGCTTAACATATAAATGTGCAATAAGAAGAATGATTAGTTTTTATGCATAATCAACTAGGATAACTTTGTATTCAGTGGACTTAATTGCATTACACCACCATCCAGCTATAGTGGTCATGTCCAAGTATATCTTTTACTTCTTCCCTTAATCTACTACTTCTAGAATTCTTATTTCTTTTATTCCTTATTAGTCACATGTCATAGTCAATTGAGACAAGTTCAAATTAAATATAATTTGACACACCATGTCATCATCCACTTATAGTAGATATGACTATATTTTTCTCCTAATTATAAGAATACACATTCACCTCTTATTATTTTCACTCTCAAACAATCAAAATAGTCAATGGAAATATATGTACAAGCCAACTACATTCATTCTTAGTATTTTATATAAATAGCAATTTATATATGTGTCATCTTATCAAAATTTAAATTGTTTAATATGTTTTATCTATATCATTATGATATTTCTAGTTTTACACCTACTAAAACACATTACAATTTATATTTTTTTATTAAAAAAATAGGTTAAATCACATTGTTAATATTTTGTAGGATATACCATTACAGATGGAAATAATAAAAAACTATTATTTGAGTACAAAAATATTAAATTAGGTTATTTAAATATTTGTTGATATAATTCAAACATCATTATAAAATAAAATATGTATCAAATTAATTATATTGTTTAATACATATAATCCCTTTACTATGTTCACTCATAAATTAGTTTTAAAATGGGTCATTGGCCTATAATTAATAGGAAGAATATATTAAAATTTAATGGGAAGATAAGATAAATTTATGGTTGCCTATAATTTATAGGAAGAAGATATTAAAGGTGAATGTAAATATAAGATAAATTTATGTGAAAACATAGAAATCCCAACTATTTATTACCCATTAATCATAATTAGGTTTTTGCACTTATGTAAATCATTATTTTTTGATGATAAATTACATACGCATGGAGGAAAGGAATGTTCTTATAAGTGAAAATAAGTTCACACCTTTTGAATATAATTATACAAAAAAATGAAACTTACTAGGGAATGGAATTTGTAATATGATATTATTTCATGGAGTCATATATTTAAATTTATATTATCCTCAAGAGAAAATTATTTATAGACATTTTAAGATTATCAATACTTATTAACACTAAGCCTCATATGTAGAAGTCAAATTAATTTAATTTGATGTATGTGAAACCTTTGTATTAAATGAATGTCTTCCATTTTTTTAATGTAAAAATGGAAGGAATAATATTATTAATACTATTCACATAATATTAATTGTATAAACTTTGGGATGACCTGAGATATTATGTCCTATTACTATTATCAAATAACCCAAATTTAAACTTAGATGATGAACTTGGTTTCTATATAAATATTAAGTTTTGATTCAATATTTTTACTTCAAGAACTATTAAATTCATTTTTTTATAAATATTTTATAATGGGTTTCCAACTCAAATTATGGATATAATATATATAAATATATTCTAATATTAATTTTTTTGAGTCATTACATATCAAAGTGCAATATGTATTCATATAACTACATGATCACTCTTACACGTCATTACCATAGTTATCAGTCACATAAACAATGTATACACCCAAAAAATATGCATAATAAATGTATCCACATCATTCTTGAGTGTATCCACAATAGACCAAACCAAAATACATGAGAGTGCCTATTAAATATGCATAACAAGTTATTTTGTGTAACAAATTCTTATTGCATAAATAACCTATAAAATAAGAGGATCTATTATTTATGTGTACTCAAAAAAATGCATGCACATAATATTTTATCATCTCAAACATTTGAAAAAATACCTAATGTTTCTAACCTTGATACATGAGTGTTAACAAAATCATTCCAAAACCCTGCCTTGAGCATAGAATATGGAGTGATAAAAGAGGAAGCAGGGAGATTAAATGGGTCCCAAAAAATAGGACTGATTAAGTACCCATGTATAAATGTAAAATTAAATAATAAGTGTCATTATGGTAACCAATACATCCTACCATAATATATGGATGGAGTCATTTTAACCTCCAATTCAAATAGGAATTGTTACTCTATATGAAGCTTGTCTAGTAAAAACATTGATCACAAAAACTAGGGAAAAAGAGTCACCATGGATGAAATGTGTCACCATAAGGTACCCAAAAACCACTAGAACCAAAATGAAAGTGGAGAACATAAATTATGATATAAGGCGTACTGATAAGCATGACTCAAAATCTCAACACAATGTTATATTAGGTGCACTTGATAGAATGAATCCTATAAAAAAAATGCACTTAATCAACTACCTAAAAAATAATGTGGTGTGCCAAGGGTTATAAAATAACATAACACCTAAATTAGTATTTTCATATCCCACCCCCCTCCCCATGTTTAAATGGGTGTAGTGACTAAAAATATATGTATGAGTGGGAAAATTCCACTACTCAAATATATGATCCAATGTCATACTATTCAATGTTAAACATTTGTCCTACAAATAAAAACCATCTTGACCATTTTTAATATTATGTATAGCAGTGAAAATTCCTCATGGAGTTGTGCATACCAAAAAAAATTAAAATAAAAGAAGCTTAGGGTTGAAAATAAGTTTTCAAGCTAGCCATGTCTAAATAGATGAGAATCTATTGAATACCAATTAAATTAAAAAAATAAGTAAAATCTAGATGACACGTAAGGTCTATGGTGGATTTTATGGTTGTAAATCCCAATGTTGTGGGATATATCATTAAGAATAGTGTGTATGAAGGATACATCATGTTGAAGGTTGAGGAGTGGGCTCACAATAATTATTCTTGATTATTATATAAATAAAAAGAACCCTTCAATCCAATTTTAGTTGTGTCTAATATAAATGTTATATTAAGACCATAAATATAGCCAACATTTTATGTAGAGAGCAAAATTTGATGATATTTGGACATCTCAATCAAATCCAATGGTGGTTACATAATCATAAACAATCAAGCTAATATGTAAATGTATACAAACTTATATATCTAAAAAATAAAATCTACATTATAGTTGTATGAACTTGTATGGATAGGAATAAATAAGTAAACTAATCCAAATTGAATAAAAATGAAATAAATAAGTAAAAATTCAAATCCTTAAGATCAATCAACTTTGAGCAAATGCAAATGTATGGCCTACACAAATTTTTCAAATAGAATCATATGTGCTTGAAACAACATCTAAAGGATAATTAATGGTTGTATGGAGCAACTATAATACCATATCAAAGTGAAATATGAACTCATAGAACCAAAATATTACTCCTTCACATAATTACCACAGTTCTCAATCACACACACACACAACAATATGCATAATAAAGTCTCTCAAAATGTATTTACATCATATTTATGTGCCTCCATAACTAACCAAACTAGAATACATGGGAGTGCATATTAAATAGGCATAATAGGTTGTTTTAGGCATTAAATTCTAGTTACATGAATAACTTATAAAATGTGATCATCTAGTATTAATGTGAACTCAAAAAATTACATGCACAAAATAGTTTATTGTATCTAAAAAATAAAACAAACTCCATAATGTATCTTACCTCTATAATTTAGTGTGAACACACTCACTCCAACATTATATGGGTTATAACTGACCCTTAAGAATAGTCATTGACATCATTCATGGTTTGGTGGAAAGGAATGACTTGTCAATGGATTTTCATAAAAAACACAGTGATGAAACCATCTTTTTGAATTATCAAAGGTTTATAATGCTTCCTTGATATTTTATCCTCTTATGTGAAAAAAATGTATTAAATAGAAAATATATGTGTTGTTTTGAGGGAGTGTTAAGATATTAAACTACGTATGTGACACAATAATTCAAACAAATAAATGAGGGTTATCATGGGATATAATCAAGGATCAATATGGGAAACATGGGTGTTTGCATTCCTTATAATTTTCTTATACTAATGACAAATCTATGTCATAAAATTTCATGTAAGAATTATGTTATGTATAGAGATAAATATAAGTAAAAATTTAAAGTGTAAATATAACTTCTTAAAGGAAGTTGAAATTCCAAGGTTGGAGAACTTAAGATATAAATTTAAACTAAAAAAGGGTGAAATAACACATTAAATTTTCATTATTAATTATTGGAGAAATAATATTGAAACACATACTTAAATATTAAATATTAAAATCCATAATCATGACATGAGTTAAAAAAAAATCTAAAATTTAGAAATATTATTTATTTGACAAAAATAGTTTACATGTGTCTAAACCTAATTTTGGAATAAGTATTGTGGTTACAATGCCTTTTATCATGTTTTCATACATATGGATCAATGGTGCACATCAAAATCTTATTGTCACACTTTGCATTCACATTTGACCCTACATAGCCTTTCATGATCAACATTTACTCATGAAAACCTACACATATGTCATCTTTTTTACCTTGGAATAATCACCATTACTCATGTAGGCTCATTGGTATTCATTTCCTAAGCTTAGATCAACTTAACCAGAATTGAAACACTATGATAGTGATTTTTCCACTATTAGATCATCCAAATTCTAGTAATTATGGCTATGGGTCCTTTGTTACATTTTATCATGTTTCCTTATGCTATGAATTTCAAATTTACCACTTCCACATTTTTTGGTTGTGCATGAATGAGCTCCTAGTTAAAATTTTAAATTCATATATACACACATGTACCCTAATGCATTTGACAATATCTCACATTATACTTTATATCTATTGAAGGCTTGTTTTTGCATATCTATACTAAAATAAGGATATTTACATTAGTCAAAAAGATCATAGATCTCACCCTAATTGCATTTTTAATCTATTATCATAGGTAAAAGGTTAAATTATCATATACACAGGACTAAATGTTGACATGCATTAATGTTGATTTCTAATATTTAAAAATAGACCTATCATAATGAATGATAGGGGTTGACTAAGGTAGGTCCTCAAACAATTTTTTTAAATGTTTTAATCAAGGTATTCTTGGTGTGCATTAGAGATCAAGAGAAGGAGAAATAATTTTTACATCTACATGCATCAATTTATGAATTCAAGAGAGGTTTATGGGAATCATCTACTGACTAAAGGATTAAAAAGTTTTAAAATGAGAAGATTAACCCAACCATTTTAGGAACATGACAACCACCTTTTCAAGGACTATCCTATAAGAGGATTCTAATTTTGGTGTGTCATTATTGGGATAGTCTGATTTTGGTTACTTCATTAGATCATTTCTACTTTATATATGTTATTAAATGCATGTATAGATTCTCATTATCAATGTTTTTATCCTTTGTCAAATTTCATCATAGTTTGATGTTAGTTACACATCTCTAAACACCTCATCAATTATTAATCATTATAGGTACTTTCATTCCTTTATAGATAAGAAGATCTATATCTATTGTATTATTTGTATATAGATCATATTTTCCTAGCACCCATTTTATCATGATTGGTGTAGTGTTTTAAACACTTGTGACTCCACCATATAAAACTTTTTGGTGAACATGATCCTTTCATCTAAATATGGGACTTCATGTTTGCTTTATATTTATGGGTTTATTTTTATGAGTTTAAATATGATTTCTATATGATTTTTTTTTTATTATTTTTGTATAATTAGTATTACACCCATAACCTAGGTGATCTACAAAGATGAAGCCAATTTTCTCTGGAGGTTTAATCTCACTAAAGGATACCCATAGGTGGAGGTTGTTCCCATTTTGTGGCTAGGAGTAGGAGGACCTAAATAACTCTCCCACAAGGGTGAAATTCCATGCCACAAGAGTTTTTAGCATGCTTGGTGGGACCAATTTTCAAAGAATATTGGTCAACTTTGATGCTAGTTTTATAAATTTGTAGTGGTTATGTATTTCATCTTTCAGTATCTAGAAACTTTGAAGAAAACTCAATATTATGGTGGTAGAACAGTAGCTATATTTCATGACATAAGTGACTACAAGATAAACTTATAGAGGTGTTCCTTTTGAATTTTTTGAATTACCTTTAAACTCAGTAAAAATATTAATATTTTATAATACTCATCCATATAAAGGAATATTTCCTCCTAAACCAATTTCAAAATGTACCTCTACAAAATCTTTTTTAGGTCTTTTCACTACCATGATAACCCCTATAACTTTTCCTTTTATGGATTTAAATGTTTAGAGCCATTTGGACCTCCAATAGTATGGTCCTATTACAATAAAATCTCTTAAAAGTGTTCCCCACTTCATAGGATACCATTATACAACCCCTTCTAAACACCTCAAAGATATAGCCAACTTTTGAAATATTCATGATATCACGGAAGAAAATGTGGCCATCAGGTTTTTGGCTATCTCTTTCAAGGGTAATCCTTGGATTGGTATAGAAAATTTACTACTAACTTCATTACATCATGGGATCTGTTAGGTGATACATTTTGTAGGATATTGAAGATAAGAGTGATTGATTGTCACTTGCAGAATAGTTAACCACAATCAAAAGGGCTTCTCATGAGATTATGTAGGATTTAAATACTAGGTTTCAAAATACATGGGATAAAATTCTAATATATATTAGGCCTAACCTAAAAAATGTTTTCCTTTACTATCTAAAATATCTCAATAGTGATATTTCAATAATGATTCAATTTATGGGAGGAAACACACTACTAAATGCTTATGAGGTGGTAATAAAAGTAGAGAATTATCTAGTACAAGATAGAAAGCTTACACTTAGGCCACCAATGCCTTTATTTCCTAATATTAAACCACCTCCTATCATCATTCCTCCCCTTCATACCATTCCACCTATTTTAATGATTACTACCATACCTACACTAAATTAGGAAAAGGCTTCAACTAGTCAATCTAGTGACTCCCAAGAAAATAATAATTTCCAAGAGCTTAAGATCATGTTTCAATAATTTGGAAATGAATTGGTTAATGTGAAGAGGCATCAAGATCAGTTCAATAAATCTTAGCAAGCCCCATATCAGCCTCAATAGCAATCTTATCAAGTAAATAGGCCACCCTATAAAGGAAATTTCTAAGGACAAGTCCAAGGACAAGGGTAGCCTAACTATGCTAGGTAAAACAATTATAATCCAAATATTGTAATAACCTCTAATAATTTGGTCCCTACTCATAACAACATTGCTTAAGAGAGTGAGGGTACCATGCCTTAAAATTAGTTATTCAGTCAATCCATTATCCCTAACACTGAGTTCAATTAGGATTTCAATGTTCAATGGAATTAGGGTGCTAGCTATGGATACAATCAAGCTCTTATGGCTCAAAACATAGAAGTTCCTATTATGAAAAAACTAGAATAGCCTCAACAAGGCCAAGGGCCTAATGAAGGACCTATTGACCAATTTTTATCCCCCTTTTTTTGTTTTATCCTTGGTTGGTTTAGCTTCTTCATGTTGGGCAACCTGTGTTTTGCCTCATCCCCTTTGTTTTTTTCTATTTTGCCTTTGTTATTTTCCCATTGGGTCATTTCTTTTCCTTTGGGCTCAGATTTCCCTTTGTTTTTTTTCCTTTCCCTTCTTTCTTCCCTTTGGCCTCATTTGTCTTTTCCCTTTGAAATTGTTTTCCTTAGACTTTTCTTTTAGACTTAGGTCCAAAGGATGTCCTTTGTATTTATCTTTCCCAATTTTTTATTTGCCTTAGGTTTTTCCCGAAGTGCCCTTAAGAAAAGTTCTGAAGGGCCACTTCCCTTTGAAATTTTCTGAAGGCACTTTTCCTTACCATGTTTTCCCCCCCAAATGTCCCTTCAAAATTTTTTTTAAGGGCACTTTTTGTCTAAGTGACCCTTCAAAAAAAATTTGAAGGTTACTTTGCCTTGTTTCTTCTTCCAAGTGACCCTTCAAATTTTTTTCAAAGGGCAATTTTCATCCAAGTGACCCTTCAAAAAAAATTTGAAGGGAACTTCACCTCATTTCTTCCTCTAAGTGACCCTTTGGATTTTTTAATTAAGGGCACTTTTCATACAAGTGACCCTTCATAAAATTTTTGAAGGGCACTTTTTGCCCAAGTGACCCTCCAGATTTTTTTTAAAGGGCACTTTTACCTTGGTCTTTTCTTGAATGCCCCTTTAGAATTTTTCCAAAGGGACATTTCTGTCTAAGTGTCCTTCATGAATTTTATTGAAGGGTCACTTTTGGCTCTTTCTTCCCAAAGGTTACCCTTTGAAAAAGTTTTGAAGGGACATTTAATTTGGAAATACCCTTCAAAATTTTCCAAATGGGCCTTTTGTTCCCCCTCGGTGTCCTTTATAACTTTTTTGAAGGTCACTTTCCTCCAAGTTTCCTTTGGGAAAATTTCCCAAAGGAACCTTTGATTAACCCTTTGTAAAATGCCTGAAGTAAATTCCTAAAGGAATTACTTTGGGGATTTTATCCAATCCCAATGCTAAAGAAGTCAAAAGATAAAGGCCTGAAGGAATTCCTTTAAACTTTTATCTGAAGGAATTACTTCAGGAAAATTGCCTAAAACATAATCCCAACCCAAATGGATTCCCATGACATGCCATAGAAAATCAAATTTGATGCATCCAACTTGCCATTGGGGTTCAAAGACATGACCTACCATAGGACATCAAATTTAGGGTGACTAACTAGCCATTGGGGTTCAAAGACATGATGTGTCATAGGATGTCAAATCTAAGGTGACCAACTAGCTATTGGGTTCACTTGGTGACATGCCACAAGATGTCAAATTCATACCCAAAGTCTTCAAGTAAGAAGTGAAGTCACTTGGAGAACCTAAATGACTCTGTAGTGAAAATTAGGTTTTGTTGAAGGATTGAATTATAAATTTTATAAGTAAGGATATTTCAAGAACCTGAAGGAGCAAGCAAGGAGTAGAAGGACTAAAAAAAATAAAAAAGGTCTTAAGCAAAGCAAAATCAATTTTTCAAAAGAGATCTAATTATAAAAATTTATAAGTAGAAGCAATCAAAAAACTTGAAAGAGAAATTAACCTTGATAGTGAAAATTGGATTCCCAACATGCTTGACTTATAATTTTTATAAGTAAATCCATTTAGAAAACCCAAATGGATCTACAGTACAAATCAATATTTGTCAAAGACTTTGCTTATGAAGTTTCATAAGTCATGAGCAATTGAAAACCTAAAGTAAGCAAGTTAAATTAATCCCAGAGCTTAAATGGTTTTGTAAGTACAAGTCAAACTTTCAAGGCTACTTAGCTCAACAAGCTTGGGCCAATGACATGGTTCACAATGAATGATCAAGAAAATCAAAAGATACCATGTGACTTGGTAGAGACAGATGGAGGATGATCCATAGGTATCCATGCCAACTAAGTCAATGACTTATAACCATGATCCAAGTCATTCCTAAGGACCAATCAAAAGGGAAGGACAAAGCTAAACTGAATGAAACTAAATTTTTCATGCCATTGTGTAAATCAACAAGCCAAGGAGGAGTGGTTGGAAAATAAAAGATATTTCTAATAGGTAGCTCCATTGATAATTACCACTTTAGAACCTTCCTTAAGTATCTTATTTATGTTTTCAGCTATTGGAAAGCATCTTCTAGGGGTAAGCAAAAGACATTCAAGAGAGTGACATGGATCAAATAAAATGCTAGAATAAGCATCTTTGGTAGGGTCAATTGTAGCCAAAGATGGTAACCTCCAACAAAACCATTTTCCTTCCTTTGGCACCAAAGGCATCCCTCCTCTCTCTCTCTCTCTCTCTCTCTCTCTCTCTCTCTCTCTCTCTCTCTCTCTCTCTCTCTCTCTCTCTCTCTCTCTCTCTCTCTCTCTCTCTCTCTCTCTCTCTCTCTCTCTCTCTCTCTCTCTCTCTCTCTCTCTCTATGTGTGTGTGTGTGTGTGTGTGTGTGTGTGTGTGTGTTAGTGTTATAAACAAGACCCTTGGACTACTTTTAAATAATATAAGAGATAATATGATGAAGCCCTAGTTTTTCGTTTTGCCATTTTCTTGCCTTTGAGTAAATAAACATTAGTCTATCCCCATTTTAAGTTTTGAATATTTTCCTAGTTATGTAAGAGATATAGAGTGATAGAAAGTGATGTTTTATCCTTGTGTCCTTTGTCCTTCATGATTTTGAGAAAAGAGTCAATCCAAGAGTTCATTTAAAGTGCATTTTATTTTTTTGAGACCTTGCATGTGTAACTCTTTTCTATAATATATAGGTTATTGTTTCAGTCATTTACCTTATTTAATCTCATTCAACTTTGTCTCTACATTGAAATACTTATGTTGGAATCTTCTAGAGCTTGAGGTATAGACTATATTCTAATATATTATACATATGTATAGGTCATACATGTGGATACTAATTCCTGGTGTATCACCATTTTAGACTAGGCTTTTCATTTATGCTAACTTCTGACTCTTTTTATTCATACACATTGGTTTAGTAGTTTTATTGCATAAAAAGGTAATATAAGGAGCTAACCCTTTCAACCTATAGGATTATTTCCACTTATATGCACACCCAAAAACCAAGAAATGTCCCAACATTACCCAAATCTGGAGGAGGTCTAAATATCTCTCTTCTAGGGTGCAAGATTTAGAGACAATAATTCTAGCACACATGATGAGACCAAGTTTTATTGCTAAGTCAAGGTTAATACTGGTCTTGAAAGGCCTAAATTAGTAGAAACACCCCTAACCTAGAATTTTCCAACTCTAAAAGGGTGTGGATCCCTAGTTCTAGACCAAGTTTTATACATTATCCTACATGGTCCTCATAAGGTCCTCAAGATTTTTTTATCAAACCCCTTTAGATAAATATCTTCTTGAAGATTAACACCTTAAACCAATCCTATCCCTATTAAATCCTTGGAAAGGAGGTTTTGGGGAAGAAGAGGAAGAGGTGGAATAAGTTCAAGAAGAGGAAGAAATAGAGGATCAATGAGAAAGAAGAGAAATGGGGTAAAGAGGAGAGATGGATAGACATCAACCCTTCCCTACTTTTAATACCCATAACCTAATAGAGCTTCCTGCATATGACCCAATCACTCCAAATTATACCAAAAATGTTCTTACATTTAAAGGAGAGGGTCCTATTACCCCATCTAAACATATCAGAGACATCTCTAATTTCTATAATTTCCATAATGTTACTAGGGCCAACATAGCCATTAGGTTGGTTGATATGTCTTTAAATGGTAAAGCACTTGACTAGTATAAAATGTTGGAAGGGGGATGCATTACAAGTTGGGATGGTTTTAAAGACCTATTGGTGATAAGATATAAAAGTAAGAGTGATCATTCTTCCCTAATACATCAGTTTAATGTAATAAGAAGAGGTCTAAATAAATCCATGGGAGATTTCAATGAGATATTTCAAAGAACATGGTATAGGCTACCACCAATCATGAGACCTCCTCCTAGCTTTCAGTTCCCAACATACCTCAAAGGGATTTGTACTAATTTTTTTTATGTTATAGTCAATGGGAAGATTCACTCTTCCAAGAGTATATGAGCTAGCAATTGAGGCTAAGAATAGATTAATTTAGGCTAGAAGACTTCCTCCAAGAGTTTCCATGCCTTTGTTGTCCCATAATTTAGTTGAAGATCCAATAATGTCACAAGTTCCCAATGCTAATGTGAATCCAAGATCCTTTTTCAAGAAGTTTGATAGCATTATGGACAAGGATGAAAAATTTAGATCATTGAGAGCTTAGCTCAAGCAAGCTCAATATTAGGCAAGTGCTCTTCCTAATACACAATATTATCCTCAACAAGGATATAGATATCAATCCCAATATAATTATCAATGGAAAGGACAAAATCAACAAGGTTGCAATAGGCAACCTAATGCATATATTCTACTCCTCCCATAAAGGTTGTTATAGTTCATGCAAATCTAGTTTAAAGAGAAGATCATGTGGACTAATGGGGGTAGTCTCAAGGTTAGTTTACACATGATGATGGAGAAACTATCTACGCTTTGAATATAAAAGAGGAAGTTACTCCTTACATGAAAATAGAAGAATCATGTCCTAGACAAAGGGATAGTCATGGAAAAGGTAGTAGCCCAAGTGTGGAAATGATGAATTTTCAAGTAAAATATGATTTTGTGTTGACTCAAGGCATGTCAGTTGCATCCAATATAAGGGCCAAGAAGAGAGCATTGGGAGAAGGCTAGGAGCCATGAATAGCTCCAAGTGATGCCTCTCTAAGGCCACAAAGCATCAATCAAAGTGTTACACCTTCTATAAGCCATGTTCCTCAACAAAATCAAAATGTAAATGTGGTTACCAAGATTGCAACATAGTAGGCTACAGATCCTTTATTACTATAAAAATGAAAGAGAAAGTGAATTTTCAATCTCTAAATATTGGGGACTCATTAAAGATCACTAAGACAATCATATACCTTTGGGAGGTTCTACATATGCTTGGTCAAAAGGAGATTTTTCAAGAGAAGTTAGCAAGCATGCATGTGGCTCCTCAATATTTAAATAATCATAGTGTGGCTCTCACAAATTCTCTAAATCATCTTTTGGAGCCTTCTAGTAAATCTAAAAAATCCTCTACCCTTCTACCTCACACTCATTGTGGGAGATAAGTTGGTCCATAATTATATTATGGATAGTGGAGCAAGCACTAGTGTTATGCCCAAAGTAGTAGTTGATAAGTTGGGTTTGAAATATGAGACACATAGTAAAGGCATGTTACAGCTATATGGAACTCTAACAAAAATGGTCGGATTGGTCAAAGGTCTGAAATTGTTTTTACGTGCCTGCCCAAGCTTCCCTATCATGTAAGATATTATGGTGGTAGACCTTCCAGCACACTTTGTTATATACTTGTCAAGGGACTTTATAGCTAAGATAAGAGGATAACTTTATAATGATTGGTCCTTTTTATATTTCAAGACAAGGTATGGAACCAAGGTAACCATAAAGACTCAACCCTTAGCAAGGTTCCACATTGAGCCATACTTGGAGATAATGTCAAATCAAAATTGTCTAATCAGCAAGGGGGAAGAAATAGTCATGGATGGTGAAACATCTTCTTCTCTTGAAGGTATTTTTGACCTATATCATGACAAGTATAGCACTAAAACACATGGCCTTGATTCTTATAATTTTATGTAGAAGAATGATGTAGGATTTTACTACATGCATGAGGAGAACATCCTAATTCCTTCACTCACCAATGAAGATCATGAGCTTGACAGTGTGTGAGAAATGTTCTTTGATGGTTTAAGGAGAAAAGTAGGCACAAGAGCTGGTATCATGTTGGTTTTTCCATAAAATAATCATTACTACTCTTCTTATATGTTTCACTTCAGTTGTACTTGCAACATGGTAGAATATGAAGGCCTTGTCCATTATCTCCAATGGGAAAATAAGAGAGGAATCAATAATTTAAAAGTTTATGGAGATAGTGAGTTAGTCATTCATCAAGTAAGAAGTAAAGATACAACCAAGAACCCCTTTCTCAAGTCCTATAAGCATAGAGTATGGATCTACTTGAATATTTTGATGCATTCAACATCCATCCCATACCAAGAGACTTGAACAAGCATATTGATAGATTAGTTTCAATAGGAGCACATTTTGACTTAGTTATTGATGTTAAACAAGAGAAGGATAAATCCTATATCAAGATCATTGTGAGACCTTCCATCCCAGATAATGAAGCATCATGGCAAGTGTTTGAAAGTGATGAACATATTACACACTTCTTGCAAAATGAGGCAAGCTTCTCTTCAAGAAATCAAAGGAATTTTCATGATCATTATGAAGAGCAAATTATACAGTTTAAGACAAATTAAATACCCAAGGGGATGATTAATTTAGAGAGTGTCTTCAATGAGGATTATCAAAATAAAAATCAAATAATGAGCATGTCAACAAAAGAAGAGAACTATGAGAGAGTTTTGATTTTTAAGGACAAATTTTTGAAGATTGGCAAGGTTTGTTCTTAGCTGGAAAGGTAAGATTTTATTACATTATGCAAAGAGTTTCATGAAATTTTTTCTTAGAAGTATAAGGATGTGAAAGGCTTTGATCCAAGTCTAGCTCATCACATCATTGAGTTGTACCATGGAGCTAAATCAGTAAGAAAAAAGCAAAGGCATATCAATCCCAAGGTAGAATAACTCACGAAGAAAGCGCTGACCAAATTGATTGAGTCTAGGATTTCTTTCCTATCAAGTACTCAACTTGGGTAGCCAACCTTGTGCCGATTTGAAATAAGAATGGAGAAATTAGACTTTGTGTGGATTTTTAGGATCTAAATAAAATGTCTCTCAAGGATCATTATCCACTACCTTCCATGGAATAATTTCTATAAGTTATTTCAAGTTCTCAACATTTCTCACTTATTGATGGTTATTCATGTTATATTCAAATATTGTTAAATGAAGAGGATCAATTCAAGACAGCCTTCACCACCAAGTGGGGGACCTTTGCCTACAATAAGATGCCATTTGGTTTATCCAATATTGGAGCTATATTTCAAAGGGAAATAGACATGGATTTAAAAGGTTTGATCAATATTTTTTTGATTTTTTACCTTGATGATATAACCATTTTTTCAAAGGATGTTTTTGATCATATGGGACATCTAAGGTAAGTGTTCAATAAGTGTATGGAGTATGGAATATCCATCAATCCAAAGAAGTGCATCTCTATTGTCCATAAAGGTAAGATTTTGGATTATGTTGTTTCAAAAGAAGGATTATCTATTGAACCCAAAAGGATTGAAGCTATTCTAGGCTTGTCCTTGCCTCAACACAAAAAGGGGATGTAAAGCTTCTTGTGGAAAATAAACTTTATAAGGTGGTTTATCCCAAACTTTGTAACTGTGGTAAAGCCTATCACATCCATGCTAAAAAAGAACCAATTTTTTACTTGGACAAAGGAAGGTAAGAGCAACTTTGAGGCAATCAAGCAAGCAATTTCACCATATCCCACTCTCTTAAATCAAAATTTGTCTAAATATTTCACACTTTATACTTTTACTAACCTTGACACAATCTCAGCTATGCTTATACAAAATAATGTTGAAGATGTTGAGCAGCCAATTGCTTTCTTTAGCCAAGGTTTAGAGGATTATATAGTGAGATATTCTTTAGTTGAGAAGAAATATTTAAATATCATTAGAGGATTGAAAAAGTTTAGGCATATGGTGTCCAAAAATAATATTCATGTCATGGTTTCCCATCCTATCACTAAGGAGTTTCTTCTAAGCAAAGATCTTAATGAGACGAGAGCCAGATGCATCACACACATGATGGAATATGACATTAACATCAAGGTAACCAGCTTGGTAAGAGGAAGAGGTTTGTGTGAGCACTTAGCATTTGACTTTCAAGAGCCAAAAGAGCAAGCTTTGGTAAATCAAGTTCAAGACCAGCCAGCTTATCAAATACAAAATCAAAGTTGGACTCAAGACATCATTGGTTTTCTTCAAAATGGTGAGTGTCCCAATGGCTTAAAAAAATATCAAAGAACATATTTTAGGCTACAAGTTATTCCATATTATCCTATGGATGGTATTCTCTTAAATAAGGATGTGAATAATGTGTTGCTAAGATGCATTAACAATGACCAATTTGATATGCTATTGGAAAAGTTCCATAATGGTATAGATAGTGGTCACTTCTCTCTTAGAATAATAGCTACAAAAATAATGAGAGTTGGTTACTATTGGTCTAGTCTTTTTAAGGAATATTATCATTGGGCTAAGGTTTGTCCTCAATGTGCTTTCTTTTTTGGCAAATAAAAGCTTGTTGTTGTTTCATCGAATTGTATCTAAGTGGACTAACCTTTCATGTAATGGGGCCTTGACTTCATTAACATGATCAATCCTCCATCAAGTGTTAGACACAAATGGATATTGACTACTATAGACTACTTCACAAGATGGGTAGAGGATGTTACTTTGAAGGAAGCAAATGAAAATACCATCTTGGAGTTTTATGATAGCATTGTAACAAAGTTTAGAGCTCCTCATGTCATCATATAAGATAATTCACTTGATTTCATAAGTGTTAAGACTTTTGATTGGGTAGAAAAGAGTGGCATTCATTTTAGTTATTCATCCAACTACTACCCTTAAGGTAATGGATTAGTTGAATCTACCAACAAAAACCTCATCAAAATTATCAAGGGGATGCTAGAAACAGACCAAAGAGCATGGCATAGCAAGCTAAAGATAGCCTTACAGGTACTTAGGATCACTCTCAATAATTCAATTGATAATTATCCTTTTGTACTTGTATATGGGAGAGAAGCTAGGTTATCCATATCATAATAACTCCTTGCCTTAGAACTTGCACAATAGTTGTAACTACTTGAAAACACTCCAATGGAGGTTAGATTGACAAAATTAATGTAGTTGTAGGAGGCAAGAGATGATGCACATAAAGCTTTGGAACACCATCAATTTTTCATGAAGAAATAAGTTGACAAAAGGACAAGGGTAAGAGTGTTCAAATAAGGTGACTTAGTATTGAAATGGGATGAGGATAGAGAAAAACTAGGTAGACATACAAAGTTTGATACTTTGTGGAGTGGTCCTTACATCATCAGCAAGTGCAAGCTAAGAAACTCTTTTTAACTATCTAAGATGAATGGAGAAGAGCTACCTATTATGGTGAATGGGATCCATTTAAAGTCTTCTTTATAGACCTTGCTAGCCATGTCTTGTAAATACTTTGTTTTGTGTGTTTCCCTTGTTGTTTTAGTTTTTTCCTAAGTGCCTTGTAACACAAGTGTTTTCCCTTCCTTGATTTCACTTTTCTATGTTTTACCTGTATGTGACCTCAACCATGGCTTGTTCTTTTAACTCTTGTTTCCTTACATGAATCCATGCCCAATGGAAAGATTTAGGTAGTTGGTCTAATGACATAGTAGGCATGTCTCCCTTGGAAATCAGCAAAATGTTGACCAATTTTTGCCCCCCCTTTTTTGGTTTGGTCCTTGGCTAGTTTGGCTTCTTCATGTTGGGCTTCTCGTGTTTTACCTCATCTGCTTTTTTTTTCTATTTTTCCTTTGTTCTTTTCCCCTCGGTTCATTTCTTTCCCTTCAAGATTGGCTTTCCCTTTTCTTTTCCTTCCCCTTCTTTCTTTCCTTTGGGCTCGTTTGTCTTTACCCTTTGGATTTGTTTTCCTTGAGATTTTCCTTTGGACTTAGGTCTGAAGAATGTCCTTTGTATTTGTCTTTCCTAGGTTTTTCTTTGCCTTAGGTTTTTCTTGAAGTGTCCTTTGGAAAAGTTTTGAAGGGCCACTTCCCTTTGAAGTTCCCTTCAAAATTTTATGAAGGCACTTTTCCTTACCTTGTTTCCCCCCAAATGTCCCTTTAGAATTTTTTTGAAGGGTAAATTTTGTCTAAGTGACCCTTAAAAAAAATTCTAAAGGGAACTTCACCTTATTTCTTCTTCCAAGTAACCCTTTGACTTTTTTTCAAGGGAATTTTTCATCTAAGTGACCCTTCAGAAAAATTTTGAAGGAAACTTTTCCTTCTTTATTCCTCTTAATGACCCTTCAGATTTTGTCTGGAGGGCACTTTTCATCCAAGTGAACCTTCAAAAAACAATTTAAGGGTACTTTTTGCCTAAGTGACCCTTCGAATTATTTTTGAAGGGCACTTTTGACTTGGTCTTTTCCTAAATTCCCCTTCAATTTTTTTTCAAATGGACATTTTTATCCAAGTTCCCTTCGATAATTTTCCTGGAGGGTCACTTTTGGCCCTTTCTTCCCAAAGGTTTCCCTTAATAAAAGTTTTGAAGGGGCATTTTGTTCCCCCCAAGTGTCCTTCAGAACATTTCCAAAGGACACTTTCTTCCAAATGTCCTTCGAGAAAAGTTCCTAAAGGAACCTTTGATTAACCCTTTGTAAAATGCCTAAAGTAAATTCCTAGAAGAATTTCTTTGGGGAATTACTTCGGGGATTTTAGCCAAAACCGATGTCAAAGAAGTCAAAAGACAAAGACCTAAAGGAATTAATTTGAACCTTTGCCCAAAGGAATTACTTCAAGAAAATTTCCCAAAACATAAGACCAACCCAAATGGACTCCCATGACATGCCATAGAATGTCAATTTTGATGCAACCAACTAGTCATTGGGGTTCAAAGACATGACATGTCATAGGATGTCAAATTTAGGGTGACCAGCTAACTATTGGGGTTAAAATATATGACATGCCATAGGACATCAAATTTAGGGTGACCAACTAGTCATTGGGTTCACTTGGTGACTTGCTACAATATGTCAAGTTCATGCCCAAATTTTTCAAGCAAGAAGTGAAGTCACTTGGAAAACCTGAATGACACTATAATGAAAATCAAGATTTGTCAAAGGCTTGACTCATAAATATTATAAGTAATGAGCCTTAAATAACATAAAGGAGAAAGCAAGGAGTAGAAGGACTCAAAAAACTTGAAAAGGTCTTAATCAAAGATAAATTAGGGTTTAAAAAGAGATTGCTTATAAAATTTTATAAGTAGAAGTAATAAAAAGATTGAAATAGAAAGCAACCTTGATAGTGAAAATTAGGTTTCCCAACATGCTTGACTTATATGTTTTATAAGTAAATCCATTCAAAAAACCTAAATGGGCCTGTAGTGAAAATTAGGTTTTGTCAAAGACTTTGCTTATGAAGTTTCATAAGTCATGAGGAATGGAAACCCTAAAGCAAGAAAGTTAAAGAAATCTTAGAGCTTGAATGGATTTACAAGTGCAAGTCAAACCTTCAATGCTTTTTAGCTCAATAAGCTTGGCCTAATGACATGGTTCATGATGAATGATCAAGAAAATCAGAAGTTACCACGTGACTTATCATAGATAGATGGAGGATGATCCAAAAGTATCCATGCCAAGTAAATCAATAACTCAAAAATCTAAGTCATTCCTTTAGGAATAATCAAAATGGAAGGACAAATCCAAATTTAATGAAAGAAACTTTTTCATGCCATTGTGCAAATCAACAAGCCAAAGAGGAGTGGTTATACATTGAAAGAAATTTCTAATAGGTGGCTCCATTGATATTGAACATTTTTACACCTTCCCCAAGTATCTCATTTTTGTTGGCAATCATTGAGAAGCATCTTCAGGGGGCAAGCAAGGGGTGTTCAAGAGAGTGGCATGGATTAAATAGAATACCAAAATAAGCATCTTTGGTAGGGTCAATTATTGCCAAGGATGGTGACATCCAATAGAACCATTTTCCTTCCTTTGGTTCTAAAGTCCTCCTTCCTCTCTCTCTCTCTTTTCTATAAATAAGACCCTTGGGCTATTGTTAAATCATCCAAGAGATAGTATGATGAATCCCTACTATTTTATTTTGCCATTTTCTTTCCTTTGAGCAAAGAAACATTAGTCTATCCCCTTTTTAAGTTTTGGATATTTATCTGGGTATGCAAGAGCTATAGAGTGAAATCAAGTGATGTTTTATCCTTTCATCCTTTTTCCTTCATTTTTTTGATCAAAGAACCAATCCAACAGGTCATGTAGAGTGCATTTTATTTGTATGAGACCTTACATGTGTAACCCTTTTTTGGAATATATAGGTTATTTTTTTAGTCATTTACCTTATTTAATCTCATTAAACATTGTCTCTACATTGAAATACTTATGTTGTAATCTTATATAGCTTGAGGTATAGACTATATTCTATTTTATTATGCATAAGTATAGGGCATACATGTGGATACTAATTCTTGGTGTATCACAATTTCAGAATAGGCTTTTCATTTATACAAACTTATAACTCTTTTCATTCATACAAACTGGTTCAGTAGTTTTATTGTATAAAAAGCTAATATAGGGAGCTATCCCTTTAAACCTAGAGTTTCATTTCCACTTATAGGCACACCCATAGGCTTGGAAATGTCCCAAAATTTCCCAAATTTGGAGGAGGCCTAAACAACCCTCTTCTAGGGTGAAATATTTGGAGACAATAGGACTAACCAAGTTGGGTGCTATAATACCATGCACTCAATCAACATATTAGTTCTGTTCAAGCATACATTCCAGTGGTAACTAATACAAGGTTCAAAAGAAGGAACATGGATGGTAACTAGGAAACATTCAAAGAACCTCCTATTATTACTCTATTTTTATCAAAGTCAAAGTAACCTACTACTGCCTCAATGGTTCTAATAGCTCCAAATAATTATAATCAAGGGAATTCCCTTATACCCTAAAACTCACAAGTTTAAGGTATGATTGTGGCTCTTAAATCACAAGCAAAAGTTGGTGGTTTTCCCATCAATATTTTTGAACAAATGAAAAATTCCAATGTGAGTATGCTAATGTGGGACATGATTTCTAAACCTGGTCAAGTGGATATCCTTCAAGATGGTTTTTTAATATTAATGTTTCTAAGAATCCACCAAGAAAATAAATCATATAGGGTGGTAAAACATCCTCATTTATATATTTTAATAATCATTGGTGATTCCTTAGTACATAACTACATGGTAGATAGTGGATCAGGTACCTTAGTGATGCCAAAGTCAATATAAGATCAACTTGGTTTGCAGCATGAACCCCAATCTAAGAAAGTTTTGTATCTTGAAGGATCTTCCACCAAACTAGATAAAATTATCAGAGGTCTTGACTTAACCCTTCATGCTTATCCTAGTGTTTTAGTGACTTGGGATCTGTTGATTCTAGATGTGCCTCCTCAGTTTGCTTTATGCTTATCTAGAGAATTCATAGGCAAAATTAGGGGTTATCTATTAGCAAATTGGTACTACATATATTTCAAAACAATGTATGGGACCAAATTATTCATCAAATCTAAGCCTATTTCATAATTTCACATTGATCCTTATGGGCCAAATAGCTCAAATATTAACTATACCATCCTAGATGAAGATGACCATCTGGTTGGTCAAGAACTAAACACTCATCCTAAGGAGACACTTGGTATATTGGATGAGTTATGGAGTGAAAATTAGTTAATTTATCCTCTAGAAGGTGTTAAGGAAAGATACATGGGATTTTACTACTTGCATGAGGAGAATGAATCCATACCATCCCTCATTAGGCCTCAAGAAGATACTAGTGGTTTGTGGAAATTTTCATTTAATGGATCAAGGAGAAAACATGGGGTAGGTGAAGGTGTAATGTTAATATTTCCCTCTAATGATAATTACTTCTCTTCTTATATGTCCCAATTTAGTTGTTCTTATAATATAGCTAAGTATGAACCCCTTATCCATGGCCTTCAGTGAGCTAGTAAGAGGGAAATCAAGTAGTTACAAGTATATGGGGATAGTGAGTTGATAGTGCATCAGATCAAAGGCCAAAACATCACAAATAATCCCTTTATGAAATCTTACAAACATAAAGTATGGGATATATTTGATAACTTTGAGGCCTTCAACATCCAAGTAGTGCCTAAGAACTAGAATCGGCATGCTGATAGGTTAGCAGCTATGGGAGCTCAGTTTGACATCCCAAACTAGCTGAATAATTCTAAAATACAACCACATGTTAAAGTGGTGGTAAGATAATCAGTGCCAGACAATGAATCTCACTGGCAAGTCTTCAATAATGACAAGTAGATTGCTTATTTCTTGAAATAGGAAGTAAAGTTTTCCTTAATGAACCAAAGTAAATTTCAACATTAATTTGATGATCAAATTTTTCATCTGAGGTCTAACAAACTTCTTAAAGTGTTTTTCATCCTTTAAGGTCTTTTCCATGAAGGAGAACATATGAGGAAAGATAAAGTAATGATGTCAACTGATGAGGAAAATTATAAAAGATTTATTATCCTCAAAGATAAGTTTCTTAATCTTAGAAAGCTAAGAACTAAGGTTGAAAGGCATGATTTCATTGATCTTTGTAAGGAATATGTAGACATATTCACTTAGGAATATACTTATGTGAGAGGCTTTGATCCCAATCTAGCCATAAACACTATAGAATTGGAGACTAATACCAAGCCTATCAGGTAGAAGCAAATGCCTATCAACCTAAATATTGAAGAGCTAATGAGGAAAGAATTTATTAAATTTATTGAATCCAATATCACCTTTCCCATCGATCACTCCTCATGGGTAACCAACTTGGTACCTATGAGGAAGAAGAATGGTGAAATCCAATTATGTGTTGACTTTAGAGACTTGAATAAGGTCTTTTTAAAATATCATTACCCCTTACCATCCATGGAGAAACTCCTTCAAATGGTTTTTGGTTTAGAATGATTCTCTCTTCTATATGGGTACTTAAGATATAACCAAGTGAAGGTAAGAGAAGAAGATCAATACAATATTATCTTCACCATAAATTAAGGCACATATGCTTATCATAAGATGCCTTTTGGCTTGTCAAATGTTGGGGCTAATTTCCAAATAGCTATGGACATGGATTTCCAAGGGTTGTTAAATTATAAGGTTTTGGTCTACTAAGATGACATAAAAAGTCTCTCCAATAAGGCTAGTGAACACTTGGATCACCTAAGATTGATATTTGAAATATGAAAATAATATGGGATCTCATTGAATCCCAATAAATGTGTGTTTTCTATCCATAAGTGAAAACTCTTGGGACATCTTGTCTCAAATTAAGGATTAGCTATTAACCCTGATAGAATAATTTCCATCTTGGCATTATCCTTACCCAAGAACAATAAGGGGATTTAGAGTTTCCTTGGAAAAATAAACGTTGTGATAAGTTTTATACCTAGTTTTTCCAATTTGTTCAAACCCATCCCTACCATGTTAAAGAATAACCAAGTGTTCACTTGGTCTAATGAAGGTAAATAAACATTTGAGGCTATCAAGAAAGCCATTTCCCAATCACACACACTCATGAATGATAATTTCTCTAGGGATTTCAAATTGTATACATTTTCCAATATTGACAATATATCATCTATGTTAATGTAAAATAATGGTGAAGGACTTGAGCAGCCAATTGCCTTTTTCAATTAAGGGCTTGAAGGGTATGAGCTAAGCTATACTTTTATATAAGAGAAAGCCCTTTCAGTTGAAAGAATCCTTAAAAATTTCAGATAATGATCTCTAATAGTAGGATTTATATTATGGTGTCTCATCTTGGAGTGAGGGACTTCCTTCTTAACAAAGACTTTAATGAGAAGAGGGATGGTTAGATTATCAAGGTCATGGAGTATGACGTGGAGATAAAGGTCACTAAGATAGTGAGACATAAATGATTATATGAAAATATGGTTGATGACCTTCAGGAAGATAAAGAGTTTGTCTTGGTGACACAAGATAACTCACAAACAAATACACCTCTTCCTCACACTAGTTGGATCCAGGATATGACACATTTCTTAATAACAATTTAATGCCCATAAGGTATGGATAAATCAAAGAGAAGGTATTTTAGACTTCATTCTATAACTTATGCATTTGTTGATGGGGTTATATTTACAAAGGGCCTCAATGGAGTGCTTCTAAGGTGCATATATGATGACCAAGTGATAAGTCTCTTAGAGTAATTTCATGATGGGCCTATGGGAGGCCATTTTACTCCAAAGAATACAATAGTTAAAGTGATGAGATTTGGTTACTACTAGCCCAACCTCTTCAAATATGCATATACATGGGTGAAATCATGTCAAAAGTATGCTTTCTTTATAGGAAAGCAAAAATTAGCATCCTTTCCTCTCAAGCCAACCTAGATGGAACAACCCTTCATGCATTGGGGTTTAGACTTAATAGGAATGATCAATCCACCTTCTAGTGGAAGACACAAATGAGTAATCGTTGCTACTAACTACTTCACCAGGTTGAAACAAGGAATTGCCCTTAAATAAGCTAATGAAAAAGTAGTGTTGGACTTTTATGATAGCATAGTAACAAGGTCTGTGATACCAAAAACAATAATTTTAGATAATGCCTTAGTATTTTTTGGCATGAGTAAAATTTAATGGGAACTTTAGTTGTGAATCTACCTTAGTACATCCTCAAATTAATAACCCCAAGGCAATGGACTAGCAGAGTTAACAAATAATAACTTGATAAGGATCATCAAGAAGACTATGGAAGAGAATTAGAGAGTGTGGAACACAAAGTTAAGGATAGCCTTATATGTTGATAGAGTGACTCCCAAAGTTGCCATTGTCAACTCACCATTTCTCCTTATACATGGGAGGGAGGCCAAATTTCCCATATCTCTTAAGTTAACTACCTTGGAGTTATCCCATCAACTTGAGTTATGGAGAATGAAACTATGAGTGTGAGGATGGTAGAGATAATTAAGCTTGAATAAGAAAGGGACCTTGTAATGAAGACACTAGAGTCACTTCAAGATCAAGTCAATAAATCCTTTGACAAGAGACATAACAAGGAAATTCAAATAAGGTAATCTAGTCCTTAAGTGGGATTCAAATAAGGCCAAGTAAGGAAACCATACAAAGTTTGACATCTTGTGGAGTGGCCCTTACTTGATCCACACATGAAAACAATATAATGATTTTCATATTGCCTAATTGGACGGAGAGGTATTACCCATCCTAGTTAATGGGATTCATTTAAATCCTTGTTATTAGAAGATTTTACATCAATTATATATATTAGAGTAGATTTTTATGTTTTCCTCTGAGTACCTTATGTACATCTTTTTAGTTGTGTGTTTCCCTTCCCTAAGTGCCTTGGGCATAGTTTTTTTTTGTTCTTGTTTCTCTTGTTACTTCAAGATGAGGTTTTAGAAAGGGACAACTTTGTATCAATTTCATATCATTTGGGAAGAAATAATTGTGACCTGATATACCAAATGGATTAGAGAAGGAAATTAATCTATTACATAGCAAGCATGCAATCCTAGGAGGTCACTATAAATGTTGGCCAAAATTAGCCTACATAAAAAACATTTTCCTATATGGATTAGACCAATTATAATGAACATGTTAGTTTAGGTTTATATTTAATGAGTGTACTTGGGAAATCAAAACAAATTTAAGGATTAAACAAAAATGATGTATTGTGTGTCATGAATATCCCTTATAAGTTTTATGTCTTGGTGTGTTTCTTATCTCAAGATATAAGCCTTCAAAAATGATCTAGTAGTGTGGGACATGCCAGGGGATAATAAAATAAATCCATATGAAATAGTTGTTTGGATTCAAAAATCTTTAGCACGATATGAATTAGATGTAGGGATGTTAAGTGATGAAATATTCGAAGCCAAGGTCAAAGATCAATGACACATAGGTGATTAATCAAGTAAATGAGTCAAGATAGATTAATGATGCACATTTAATCATGCAATCAAATATGAATGGTGATCATAAGGTTAATAAGTCAGAGAATCCTAAGATTGCATGTAGGGCTACCATGTATCCTAATCATGGTTGATTTGAAGATAAATGGCACATGTTTGATCAAGCATATCAAAGATAGATGAAGCTCATTTAATTGTGTATAATAAGTTAAATAGTGTGAGTCAAAGTAATAATTTAATTATCCCAAATTGCATGCAATGCCACTGCATGGTGTAAGAGAATTAACTAGATGGAGACTAATAGTAGGGTTTATAGAAAGTATGTGGGGCTACCAAGTGTAATAATATTAGATGAAGATCAAAGATAAATGACATAATTGAGATTCAATTCCAAGAGACTCCCAAGAAGATCAATGAAGCAAACTTGATCAAGCTTCTATGGGTAAGAGATGAAGACACATGTCCATTTTGTAGTGGTCATAATTTAAAATGAAATAAATAATATGGCAAGGGGATGCCACATGGGAAAAAATGTTAGATCAAAATATTTTACTACCTAAGCTTCAATGTATGGATACATGATCAAAGTATGATCTAAGATACCAAATTAAACCCTTAAAATTAATATGCCTCCATTAAAGCTCAATTCTATACAAAGGTTTGCTCAATCAGATTGTGAATCATATCTTACATTCTAAATTTATGTCTAGATCATGATCAAGATACTAAGTAGCCTATGGATCTTCTTTGAAATCATTAATATATGAAAACCAATTAGGGAATTGGTTTTCATCTATATTGGACCTATGTTTAGGGTTTGGAATAAAGGTAGAATGGTAATTATAAAAAGAGTTTTAGAAGGGACACCAAATGAATGAGTTCAAGTGACTATCTAATAACATAAAGGACATATCAAAATAAATCATGGTGCTAGGAGAGTTTCATTAATAATATGGAGTGTTTGGTGGTTATAGAGTACATGTGGATCATTAAATTTAGATTTCAATGTCTTTGGAGACTTTTCCTCTTAGTGAATCACAACATCATCATCCTCAACAAATTCTTGTCCTCTGGTGTGTTTTTCAAAAAATGAGACATTTGAAGACCTTTTGGGATAATGAAGTTTATTATTCCTAATTGATATATATGTGGTTGAGAATTCATGGAGGGTGGTTGTATCTCATTTGTTAATTTTTGATAGTGTGCTTCTCCTCTATCTCTCTTCTTACTTATCCTATATCTCCCATGTTCTCCCCTAGATAGAAGTAATATTTTCTCATTATTATATAAAGGGGAGAATATCATTTGATAAGTATAAACCCTATAAAAATTTAAATGAAATACCTCTTAAAGTAATAAACATAATTTTTACCTATCTCTTGGCTCTAAATTGTGTTTATCAAGCTTGTTCATGATGGCATTATGAAGAAGTGTCCTTCCATGTACATTGTCCTTATTTCTTATCTATTTTTAGGTGTTTTAAAGTTATTTTTATGTCTGAAATTATGTTATTCCTACCATTAATGGATGCTTGGTGTGAATCTTATAATTCCTCTTTGCTTCATTCATTACTTAGTGAACCTATTTTATGAAACACTTATGCAAATTAGCTAGTTTGTGAGATTTTGTGAGCAAGGATTATCTTATGCTACATAAATATTTAATTCATACTTATTTTATTTCTAATTTAAATTTTTTGAATCACCTTTTATCTCTCTTAGTTACCCTATATCCCCTCTTTATACCTTTTCCAAGAAGAAGTATTAGTCAGGTGATCTACCAAGAGGAAATTGGACTTCTCTTGAGGTTAAATCTCACTACATGATACCCATAGCCTACAGTTATTCCCATTTTGTGATTGTGAGTGGAAAGTAATATATATCTCTCCCATAAGGGTGTAATTCCATGCCCTAATAGTATTTATGTTGTTTTTCATCAAATAAATAAGAATGGTGAGTTCATTTCTTCCACTAATAGAATGGTGGTATAACACTTCCTTTCATACCTCTTCCAAAATGTTTCCATTTGTGGTTATTTATGGTTATAATCCCCCATCCATAAATTCATCATTATAGGTTCATACAAAGGTTTGAGCTATTACATGACACATTTAACATCAACATGAGGTACTAGTTAGTCTAAGAGAGAATTTGGAAATGACATAGAATCAAATGAAGTAGTAGGTGGATCAACACCATATTAATAGGTATTTTAACATGAGTGAATGGGTTTGTATGTGATTTTATCCATATAATAAGGTCTTTAAAATATAAAAAAATTATAACAAACTTTCTCTTAGGTATTGTGGTACTTATAATATCATATTAAAAATTGACAATGTTGCATTCAAGCTAGATCTACCCCAATCCACTCACATACATCCTATATTTCATGTGTTTTGCCTAGATAAGGTAATTAGACATATATTTTATACCCAAACTGAGTTACTTGAACTAGATGAATAAGGTTGAGTCATTATAGAACCTAGAAGATCCTACATACACACACATTAAAATGATGAGAACAAGATAGATTAAGGATTATTTGATCAAGTGGAAGAATCTTCACCATAAAGATGTAACATAGGAGGATTAAGATTTTTTGTAGTAGCATCCATAATTTCTTGACATTAAAGGAAAAATTATTTTGTAGGGGAGGGGCATGCTATGCCTTTTACCTATAACATGTCCACAGATATGTGTGGTTGACTTATGGCTTACATAACCTTTCATATTATCTTTTCACATTTGTATATGTTATTATATCAATATTAGGGTTTATTATTATGCAATAACCATGGCCTAATTAGATCATATATATGAGGTTGTGGCTAGTAGCTGAGGATCAAATTATGAATTATATTCTTATTATATTATTGTGGAGGTTTCCCCTTAAAGTGGCTCAATCATATTTATCGATTATTCTAATCTTTTGTCAATTATTATTATGGATATTTTTATTCTTATCATATTTATATGATATATTATTCCATTACAGTGAACTATCTATGTAATTTCATTACAATTATCCAAATATTCTTGCATGTTCTCTATGTTTATATTTTATTCTAAGAACTTTATATCTAATAGGCCCACTAGGTGAAGTGACAAATTAAATGGTAAATATATTTATTTTAATCAAAATATATGCCTTGGTACTCCTTATTTTAAGAATTAAATGGTAATTATTGATGAATTTCATACTTCTTTTATTTTAGATACAAGTAGATGATAATGAAAATGGTACAAATATGAATGATAAAAATATAAATAATGTAGACAATTTCAATGGCATTGATATGAATGATAATGGCACTAGTGGATCTCAAAACATATAAAATTTTGATGTGGATACATTAAGAGTAAAAATGTTTTCCAAATTTATACAAAGTTATAAGTAACATTCTAATAAATTGAATGACATATTCACTATCTTAAGAGAATTAAAAAATAAAATAAGTTAAGGAATATATATATATATATATATGAGGAAGTAGAATATATATATAGTAGAATAAATAGTAGTAATATCCTTTTTACCTAATGTAAAGGGAGAAACTCTATTCGGTGGAATAAAATCACTTAAAGATTCATTTTCAACATCTACTTCCTCATATATATATATATATATATATATATATATATATATATATATATATATATATATATATATATATATATATATGAGGAAGTAGATGTTGAAAATGAATCTTTAAGTGATTTTATTCCACCGAATAGAGTTTCTCCCTTTACATTAGGTAACAAGGATATTTCTACTATTTATTCTACTATTTTTCCTCTACTTATTGCTTCTACTCAAGTTACTGTGTCTATATATTCATATCTTTGTCTTAATGTTGATTGTGTGCCTCCCACTGCTATATTGAGCACACACATTAATTATTCTAATTAATAATAATAAAAATATGTGTTGCAATGTGTGAAAAATAATATTAACTTAACATATAATAAATAGGTTAAAATGAAATAAACCTCTCATAATGGTGAAAAAACCATGTAATAATAAATATATTATAAATATTAAACTTCAGATTAGAATAAATAATATTCCTAAAAAACCCATGTAATCCTAATTTAAAAAATCTATTAGTATTTACAAATATTTTGATGCAAATCATGTGATCAAATCTTTAAAAAATCATAAATGATGAAATCACTTCATGTAATAAATCTACAACCTATAAAGAATTGCAGCCACTCATAGTGTGTCCCAATAAATCATGTGCTAAAAGAAAGCAAAAATTTTAATAATTCAAGATGACTCATCTCATGATTAATCCAAAATTACAAATGAATTGATGTATTTGTTTTATAACGTTTGACTACCTCAATATATCAATCTAAAAAATGTAAACCCAAAACATATAATCACATATTGATATAAAAAAATTCCCCTATAGAATTAAAAATGTGCCAAAATTCAAAATATTTGATGAACTAGCTCTATGCATAGTCACAAAATATCCCATAAAATAATTTATCATATGTGAACTACCAAAATATGCAATCTAAAATCTCTAATGTGTAAGCTATTGGTGTGAAACAAAAAACTGGATATATAAAGTCATGGAACTTATCATATGACCTATCCTCAATTATGGAAAAAACAAGACCAAATATTATCAAAAACTATAATATGGAATAACTTGTAATATGTTGAAATATGTTACAATGAAATATGATCAACCCTCAGTGGCCAATGTGAGTAGTATTTAGGTAACACATATTGGATAACTCCTAGGAAAATTAAAATCACTCCAAATCAATAGGAAACATATATTGAGGTACATCATATAGAATATCTACAACTCAAACTATGAAATGAAACCACAAATATCTACAAATAATATAGAAAAATCAAAACCAAAAGTTTACATACATGGCAATCATGTATATCTAATCAAATATCTAATCACATTTAAAACCATCATATCATGAGAAACAATATTCACAATAATATTTCTAATCTATAACAAACATGTAGTGTAAAATCTTCTAGTAATATTAAAAAAAAAATTAAAGTGCAAAAATAGATAGATTAACATGTGGTGACCCCATAAATTATTAACAAATGTCTACAAATCATCTATCAAATCAAGTACTCACTCAAAATCCAAAAAAAAATATAGACTATTTCCACATTCCATATCAACTTATAACATTATTAAAATATCCCCAAACTAAGGATCCATATCTACAACCTCATAATCTATAACATAAAATCAACAAAATGAAACTTGAAATATGACCTTTAATATTTCATCTTTGTCAAATGAGAGTGGTGATTTTTTACATATAACCCCATAAAAGGTAAGTACTATGAGTTAATAAAACAAAATATCCTAGTAACACTAACACACACACACACACACACACACACACACACACACACACACACACACACACACACACACACACACACACACACACACACACACACACACACAAGCACACAATCAATAATGCCCTTTTGGGTTTTGATCATGATTATCCATTAAACCACCCTTTCTAATTGTAAACTAACAAATAAAGTTCATAAATGTATAATAAAAAAGAGGTAATATCGCAATATTCATATCCTAAAATACAAAAATACCTTACATCAAAATTATTTTTTATAAATGAAAATAACATTAATAAAACCACAATCATTATGGACTACGTATACACTATTTTCAATATAAAAACCATTTTTATCATTAAAAATATGACAACTCTTGTTGATAATATTATCATCATCACTTTCCCAACAAGAAAAAGAAATATTTTATATGTAATAGACATGAATGGATACAATATCATAATAATATGTGGATATAAAATATCATTTGTGGGAATCAAGTCTAATTTATCAATCCTATAAACAAGTTGGCACTCATCAAATAGACCAAAATACATCTCAATAATAGGATAGTCAACCTTAAGGATAGAGTTTGGACCAATATAGTCAAGATCAATAATATCTACAAGACTAAACTCATAAACATTAAATAAATCAAGGTCGACACCAACATGATAAACATCATCATCATGACTAAATAATTCATCCTAATTAATAGTGTACTATACTTTCCTATAATATTTGGATAATAAATGAACCTTAGATTACCATCTATAATGATCTATCCAACTAAATATAAGCATGCCTCATAGACTTTGTAGGCAGATCTCAAAGATAGTAATGTTTAATTAAATTAATATCTTGACCACATGATATATAAGTGTGTGGGTATAAATAATCAGTAGAGGTATAAAATCAAATTCTACAATAAAAATAATTTTGGACTTCACTAGATTAATTATAATTTGGTTTTGGTTGACTTGAAAATTTGGAGGTTGACTTCACTTGAATAAATAACATGGGAGGACTAGACTTCACATTTTTTATAATACTTGATGATAAAAAAATTATGTGTTTGGTGTACTCCTACATATGAAAATACACAATTTCATTAAACATTATACTATTGTGCTATTTAATAAGATTTATTTTATCTCATACTCACATATTAGATGTAAAATTAATTATAAGAGTATAAACAATTATATTATGTAATATTAGTCTAGACAAATTTTAAACA
>JARHVA010009456.1:0-82500 GCA_037957365.1 Torreya grandis | reverse complement strand
CACATTCTATAAGGAAGAATGTTGTCATATTGATTTTACATCTAGATTAGGGCTTATCTCTATGTGGGTTTATATGGATATTTCCTAACCTATATGGGGTCACTCACTTTCCCAATAGGACCCACTAGGTGTCCTTACCCTACCTAAGTATATCGCATCCACAAAAGCCCAAGTATAGGTTGAGGTAGGTAATCTTATCATACTTGGGATGCTTGAGATAAGTGTTTAGGTTATAATGACATTTGAATATTAGGAATCAATAATAACTAATTGGAGTTTATTTATTATTATTATTATTAAAATCAAAATTTATGAGATTCATTTATAAGGCATAATTCAATGTATGTCATGATACTATCTAACTTAATCAATGATGTTCACAATATCAAGGTCAGAAATTGGAAAGTATATCTACAAAATCTCTAGAATTGTAATAGGCTTTTGAAATTTCTGAACTTGATACACCTTTTTTAAGTAAATATCCCATGGTAGTACTATCCCTATTTATATAATTTTACCATTATCTATAAGCTTTTTAGGAATCATTGTACTACATGCTTTCACTTATCACTTGGCATATTACACAAGTAATTCATTATTATAATCTAAGTAAGTCACCATGGTTTTTGTCACAAACTAATGTCATCACATAAGTGATACTCATACCATTGAACTATTATTATTAACTTACTCTCATGGTAACACTATAGAATTCTTTATATAATCACTTAGAGATCAACTCTCTATAGTGATGTCTACTTGTCAATTGGTCATTATCCATAAGAACTAGTTATATATGTACGCTAGATTTATTATTCATAATAAATTACATTGATTAGATTTAATTTATGAAATAAAAATTAATTGAATAATTCATTACTTATATTAATAACTCTTCTCCTAACATCAAAACCATTTTCACCAATAATAACTTAGAATTTTTGCATTTATTATCATATTCATGCTACAACACTTAGTATGCCTATTTCCATTTTAAACCAAAGCATGCTCTTTTCTAAACTAACTTATTAAAATAAAATAACCATGTAATCTAAGGATGAACCTAATTTAATATATCTTGAAGTCATATTGACACCATAGTATCAATTTGTTAACCTTCCATCACCGATATATTACTTCATGAACAACTAACTAAGAAGTATGAGCCATATTAAAAATAGTAATTTGATATGAAATATATTCTTATTAAAAGTGAAATCAATTCATAACTTATAAACCAAGTGAATCACACTTTTAGTATGAAATAACCATCTAAAACTATCAGTATGTATTCACTTTATCCATGATATAATTTATACAACTTCAATGATAAAATTAAGAGAATTTTAACTCAAAGAAAGATGTTCAATCTAAGTAACTTGAATCATTTAAATTCTTATAATAATGATTTAATTCAATCCTAATTGTGTTTGGCTATAGAATACCAATGGAAACCCAAGATCATACAAATATTAATAAGAAATAAGTTTCAATAATAAGATTAATCTTGTCAATAACAAGCTTAAACATGTCACATTGAGAACTTATGTATAGTTGCATATAAATAACTCAAACCTAATACATAGTGTATCTCTATACATCAAAATTAACATATTGTAATGCATACCAACATGCATGTTCAATAGTTCATAAATATTACAAAGACTATCTTTTTAGGTAAGTACGTTTCAAATTCGATCACTATTAAACAATTAAAACTACAATCTTAGCATGAATAGACAAGGGAATAAAAATTCAATTTTTATATGCATTCAAATATCATTTATTATTTTCTACATAATATAATTAATATCCTATAGTTAATAAAATAAAATTAATGACACCATAGCTAATCAAATGGATAATAAAATCCTAACTAGTAATCCATTAAGCCTTATTTTTCATCTATTAATAGTATAACAAGTACACAAATTTAATAACCCATATTTGCAATTTACATAGAATAATAATGAAAACAATAATCCACTAAATATCTATATGCATTAGTACTATAAGTAAAATATGCTTCCATAGTTTTCTAATTTATCCAAAAATTAATAGTTTTGTAATTGTAGGACATGCCACATGAATAAATAGAAAAAATAAATTACTACATGATAAAATAAATCATTTTCCAAATGTAAATCAACCAAGATCAACCAAGTAACTAGATATAATAAAATAATCAATTGCCAAGAGAGAATCCTCACATGAACCAACTTTCCCTAATCCATACTATTATCTCCCCAATCGATGGCCCTCACCACCCCTAACAATTAGTTTGGTGCCGGAGTCTATACTTCAAGCATTTAGATAGAGACTTGAGTAATATGGGACATAACAATGTATCTCTAATCACTGCACTAGATATAAACAAAACACATAATAGATAATAAATTCATAACTAGAATTTAAGCTTGAATTTGCCTCAAAAATCAATCACCAACAAGCATAAAAACATTATTAATCCTTGTCTTTCTCTAAAGGAGTTATCACTATCAATTTAGATACTCAATCAAACATGATAATCCTTTAGCACCTAATCAAGGTATGCCAACGGCCAAAATAACATAGTGCAACACCAATAAGGAGGAAAAACTATCATTTACAGTGAAGAGGTAAATATGAAATTTTACATGCAAATTACATTCAAACTTAGTTTAATAAAAATCACCATGGAATTAATATTCTTACCCATATGCCATATAATCAGGTAAAACCATTTAATCACTTGAAAGAGGTATACAAAAGTGATAAATTCACTATAACTAACCCCAATATGGCTGGATCGAGTTCCTCAAAAGAAATTATAGTTGAAATAACACTAATGAATCAAAATAACTTGGTCTAAGTAAATAAAAAAAATAACCATTTGAGGTAAAACTCTTGACATCAGGTCAAATATGAATAATCAAAAGAATGCCAACAAAACAAATCCAACCTCATCCAAGAATGGCATAGTAATATGCTAGGGTAAAAAACCCAAATTATCTATTTGGCCCAAGCACTTACAATAGGTAAAAGATCAAAATAAAACCCAACAAAATAATATATATAGCTTAAATTGTCATACCCTATTTTAATCAAAATGGCCATGCAAATCAAAGTATTCACAATCTAAATGGAAAGGGTTTATATTGATTTGGATTCCAAAAGGAGGGATTTATACATATTATTTAAACCCATAATCTAAAATAGTATAATCATATAAATTTTCCATACCCAATAAATTTAAATAACAATTGGAAGAAAATATTCATATTAATATAAATTGAGTTGGGGATTTTTACACACATCAAGGAGTCTTATGACTTCCTCATGAACATAAAAATAAAATGTATTGCTTAACACAAATTAATATTACCATGTATTCATATTTTTCAATCAAAAATAATACATTTCTTACTTGTGAACAAATTTACCTTATAGGAAAGGAGTGAAAATTTGATCTAATTGGTTTTCTTGCTGAAAATATTGCTTACTTTTTTGCACCACGACATTCTTTTTTTATTAGCCATGGATTCAAGTTGTTCCATTATCCGTCATCTCTCTTGGAAGGGTTTTAAATCCTCATTACTCATAGATTCCATCATTTTCTCCCTTATAAGGTTTTCTTCTCTTTCCCCTGAGTGTTTCTCCTACACCTCCCTTCACCTAAATACCCAAGTGTTATACTATGGGAGGTGAAATAAATCCACCTAAATGACGGAATTCCTCACTTTATCCCATTGACCAATATTTTGGTCATTATGCACCTTTTTTTAATTTTCAAAATCCCATGACCCCCTCATTTAGGTCATCATTAAGAAAAAAATAAATCTTATCAAAATAACATAGGGTGCTTCCACAGGTAGGTCAAAAGAACAAGAGGTCAAATATACATCACCAAGGGGTAAAAAAAAATTAAATAGTATGATAATAATCTCCATAAGTAACTAAATTCCAAAGTGGCCAAACACATGATTATAATAAAATGAAACAAGGCAGGTAAAATATGGACACCAACCAAGAATGGTTCGAGTAAAAGACAACTACAACCAAATGAATAATAAGATTAAAAATGAATGAAGCAACAAAAAATTGAAATAAAAATAATAAAATAATAGACTATTGCTACACTGATAACTAAATGGCTTAATTATGTTATCCCATTTAACTATGTTGGTGTTACTTGATTGCTGACTATACTTATCCTTTATTGCCCTGATTTTAGAGTTCACACTAGCCTAGATCATGTACATGTACCTATAGCCACAAATGACATCATTAGCACCTATATGACATGATAATAACATAAATAATATAACTTAACTAATTAGTATAGGGCATAAGAAATGAATCAAAATTAATACTAAAATCATGGTAACCAAATCACCTCATTTGTAACATAATATATAATTGAAATAATTAATCAAGTATAAACTGAAACTGATAAGACATGATCTAATAAAATAATATTCATCACTAATTTATACAATCTACTAGTCATATAGCAAATGTCAAAATAACAATTCTAAAAGTATAGCTAAATATTATAAAAGTGTGTTGTAAAACATAAAATAGTTTATGAAACGGGGTATAAAAGTTGGATTATAACATCCTCCTATCCTTAATTAGGAGCCATCCTAGTGATAGATCAAAATAATCAGAGATAGTGTTATTTAAATAATTTTACATCTTCCTAAGTGGCACTCTTTTCACTTAGTGGGTCCCATTATATCAAGACTTGTTGAATTTATCTAGTTCTCAATTTAATATTACGAGACCCATGATTTTCACTAGATTTAGTTGCATGTTTTCCTCTTTTATAACCTAAAATTTTTTACAATCTAACACATGATATTGATTAGGTTCATATTTCCTTAATCATGTAATATGAAATGCATCATGAATTCTTGATAGGAAATGAGGTAAAGTCAATCGGTAGGCAATAGGGCTGATTTTATCCATAATGTCAAATGGGCCAATAAAATGAGGCGCTCAATTATATTTTTTCCAAAACTTTATTAAACCTTTTTGTGGTATTACACATAGAAAAACCTTTTTGTCTACATTAAATTCATGGGGCGTTCTTTTTAGATCAGCATAACTCTTTTGTTGAATGAGGTAGTTTTCAAATTCTAGCATATCATGTCCATCTACTCATCATATTACTACAGTAGTATGGACCATTAATGGCTCAATTTTATAAGATATTCCACCCAAGTGGGGTTATAATTTTTACCCATACATAGTTTTGAAATGATCCATTTTTATTGTTGAATGATAATAATTATTGTAATCAAATTTGAATAAATGGAGATAGTCCTCTCACTTAATTTATTGATCCATAACATACATGTGTGTCATGTCTTTAACCACTTATTTTAGTATTTTAGTTTGACCATCCATTTTTGGGTGGTATGAAGAGCTAAAATTCATTTGAGTGCCAAAATTTGTAATCAAAGTTTGATAAAACCTTGACTTTAATAAATTATCTCTATAGGAGATAATGAATTATGGCATGCCATGAAACCAAACCACTTCTTTCACAAAGCATTAATAAAAAATAATAACATCATCAGTCAAATTCCTAGAAAGAAAGTGACCAATCTTAGTTGCTTTGTAAATTACCACTAAAATAGTGTCATGCTATCTACAGGATTTTGGCATCCCAATAGTCAAATCAGGCCAAACTACTAATCATTTATCTCTAAGTATGGCATGTGTGTATAGAAAACCCCTAGGATGATAATGTTCAACCTTTACATGCTGACATTATAAACACCTTGCCATAAAATTGGTCACATCATGCTTTAGTCTAGGCCAAAAATAAAGTTTTTTTAGCTCATCAATAATTTGTTGACCCCTCGATGGGCAAAATGTTGTGTTGTATAAACTTCCTATAGTATAAAATAGCACATTACACCCAATTCAGTATAAAAATTATGTTTTGATGCCTTACAAGGATATATTTCTCAAAAAAAAATAAAAAATATATTTTTCTAAAGGCTCATTATCCAATCTTACACTTACTTCTTGGTAGTATTTATCAACAAGTTATTATTTTAGGACAATAGTTCTAAAATTTCCTTGTAAAATAGATAAGAAAATAAGGTATGTACACCTATTGAGTCCATCAACCATGTGGTTTTCCTTTCCCTTCACAAAAGATATGTCCATGTCAAAATTGTTGACAAACTCCAACCATATATGTTGGCAGACATTAAATTCATCTTATGAAAATAGGTTCTCTAGGCTATGTTGATCAAAATTCACCTTGAAATGTTTACCTATAAATGAATGCATCCACTATTTTAATGTGTGTACTATGGTAGAAAGTTATAAATCATGTGTGGGATCATTATTTTTATATTTCTTGAGCTTATAGGACTCATAATCCACCACTTTACCTTCTTGGGTCAATATGCCATCGAAGCCTTCCATAGAAGCATCAACCCATACCTCAAAATGACCATTTGGGTTAGGTATAATCATTATAGGAGTTTTTTTCAACAACTCTTTGAGTTTTTTGAAAGTATTTTCACATTGAGGTGTCCATGTAAATTTTTTTCCTTTACTCTACAATTATTTAATGAGGTTGGCTAGGTAGGATAATTTTTCCATAAATCATCGATAATACCCAACCATGGCCATAAAACCATGCACTTTGTTCATGTTAAAAGGAGTAGGCCACTTCTGAATGGCTTAAATTTTTTTTGGGTCTACATCAATACCCTTCTTAGAAATTACATGCCCCAAATAATGTATTTTAGTTTGATATAAGGTGCATTTGGATAGCCTTCCAAAAAATATGGGTTGTCTTAGCCTTTACAAAACCAACCTCAAGTGTTGATTATGTTCTACTTCATTCTTGAAGTAGATGAGAATATCATCCAAGAATACTAAATTTGTCTAAGAAATCTCTAAAATTATTATTCATCATATTGATAAATGTATTAGGTTCATTTATGATGCTAAAAGGAAAAATAGTGAACTCATAATGACCTTATCAAGTTTAAAAGTAAATTTTGTATATGTCCTCCTATTTTATCCTTAGTTGATGGTAGCTAGATCTTAAATCAATTTTTGAAAAGACTACTACAATTTTCATTTGATCAAAAAAATCATTGATGTGGGGTAACAGGTAATGGTTTTTTATCATCACCTTATTAAGCATGTAGAAATCAATGCATATACTTGAGGTTACATATTTCGTCCTTATGAAGTCCACTGGAGTATCCCAAGGTGACACACTTGGCTAAATTATTCCATTATCCAAAAGTTCTTGTCACTAAAATTTTTGCTCTTGTAAATATACCACGTTCATTCTATAATGGGATTTTGATATAGTGTCAACCCCTAGCATAACCACAATAGATAATTCAAACTCACATTTTGGTGGCAAACCAGGTAATGTTTTAGTAAAAATGTCCATAAATTCTCATATGATATAGAAATCTAAACAATACTATTCTTTTTCTTTGGGAAATTCCTATACTTTGGTTACATATAATTTACACCCTTTTCTCTCATCCCTCTTTAACTCCAAATATGAAAGCATTTTATGATTTTTTGGCCTTTGAAGGTATTATATCTCTAGAAATTTTCTATTTTCATCTGTACATTATATCCTTTTTTTGGAGTAATCAAAATTTAAATGGTATTATTTCAGCTAATCCATGCCCAATATGATATCATAAGACCCTAAGGGTGCTAAAAATGAATTCACCTTAGTTCTAAAAATGCCTAGATCAAGTTCAATTTTTTCTAAGCAATCTTAGATCGGTACCCTATTTCTAGTACAAAACTCAACTTCCCAACCTTCTTTTAATTGCATAGATATTTGGTTGCACTTATTTTATACTTCAAGTGTAATAAAATTATCTATTGCACTGGAATCAATTAAAAAAATCATAACATTACCAAAAATATTACCTCTAATCTTTATTGGTGTAGCCTAAAAATTCACTTTTTAATTTTCTATTACTACATAAACTCTATGGTCTTTTGGCTTCCCCATTATCAAGTTTGAATAGTCTATAGAGTAGTGGCTATCATCATAACCCCAACACACTATTGTCCTTTATAGAGTTATTGGGATAGTATTTTCCCCTATGGTTGACCCATGCTAGTTGTTTTAATGTTGTTCCTTCTTGGAAGATCCAATTTTTGAGATGCCATGAGACTTAAGATTTTTGTTTTGACCTTGAAATTAGTTAAAAATTCTATTATTCCCCTATAAATTGTGATTTTGCTTTATTTTCTTAAAAATTGTAGGTGTTGGAGGTAGTTTTTTGGTTTTGATTATTGGCTATTTAGTTTGAAGTCTTGTCTCACCTTTTGTCAAGACTTTTCTTTTGCCATATGGGTTGATTTTAAAGAATATACTAGCATCTTAGGATTAGTCATATTGACATCATTCATCAATGTTTATTTTAACCCTAGTTTGAACTTGGTTATTTTCATTTCTTCATCATGTATATATTTTACATGTATTGGATTTAAGAACTTATTTTCATATTTTGAAACAATCATATTTTCCTCCTTTAACAACTAGAAATCTATTCTTTTCTATTCTTTAAATTTTTCAATCAAGTACCTTTTCATTTAGCCAAATGAGGGTCATAGGTTGATACCCATCCAAGGCATAAAGATGGTTCCACCATAGGGCAGCATAACCATTTAACCAGTGGACAACAACTCTTTCCTTCACATTGGATGGCATGTCATGCAGGTTAAAATATTTATGTAAATTTATTAGCCATGAATTAGCTATTTCTCCTAATTCCTCACCTAAAAAGGTAGATAGGGGAAGATATTTTATCTCCCTAATGATTGAATATACTATTCTTATTGTTACATCCTAGAGAACTTACCCCTCTACTTGTCCAACTTCCAATCAAGGAATTTCTTGCTAATAAGCACCCTCAATAATATTTAATCTATGCTTTTGATTTTCAATTTTTCCTTGAATGTCATTCAAAGTTTTCAATAATTCATGAATTACTTTTTATTTCTCATTCAAGGTTGTCAATAATTCATGAATTACTTTTTATTTCTCATCATCTAGGTTATACCCAACTACAATACATTAGGTTCTTCACTATTGTCATTATCATTGTAGAGGAGAGGTTAATTTATGTTTGGTTCAATTTTTGGGTAATATGGGACCTACCTCTAATTTTACCTCTACCTCTACCTATACTTATCAATATTGTCCTATAAATACCTTGGTCATTATCAACTTGATTACTGATAACTCTAGTTTTAATCATTTTCTTATGGAATCATAAAATAGACTCTTAGGTAATATTTAGTAGGCATGAAATCATCCAAGTTCTCATTTAGAGTTGTGTTTATAATTTAATAAGTTTAACTCAAGCTCTGATATCAGGTGAAATAACACAAAAAAAATAGGATATATTTTCTTTTAGGTTATAAAATAGAGTTATGAGTAAGACCCACTACTCCATGATTAGTTACATATAGCCACTTATTAATTAATTATGTTAAGCCCACATCCCATAACTAAAATCATATATATGGGAAACCTTAACTAGGGAAATTTCCATTAGTGGATTCTATAGGGAAGAATGTTGTCATATTGATTTTACATCAAGCTCAAGGATTATATCTATGTGGTTCTATATGGATATGTCCCAACCTATATAGGAGGACTCACCTTCTTAATAGGACCCCCTGTGTTTCCTTACCCTACCTAAGTATCTCACGTCCAAGGAAGCATAGGTTGGGGTAGGAAATCTTGTCATACTTGGGATGTTTGAGATATGTGCTTAGGTTATAATGACATTTGAACATTATGAATGAGTAATAACCAATATGAGTTTATTTATTATTCTTAAAATCATAAGTTACAAGATTCATTTACAGTCCATGATTCAAGTTATATCATGATACTATTTAACTTAATCAATGATGTTCATGATATCAAGGTCAGTAATTGGAAAGTATATTTATAAAATATCTAGAATTGTAGTAAGATTTTAAAATGTTTGAACTTAAAACATTTCATGTAAGTAAGTATCCCATGGTAGTACTATCCCAATTTTGATCATTATGCCATGATATATAATTTTTTGAAGAGTCATCGTACTACATGATTTCATTTATCACTTGGCATATTACACAAGCAATTCATTATTGTAATCTAGGTAAGTTACCATGGTTATTGTCATAAACTGATTTCCTCACACAAGTGAGCCTCATACCATTGACCTATAATGATTAACTAGATCTCATTTTAACACTAGACCATTTTATAGATAGTCACTTAGAGATCATCTCTCTTTTGTGATGTCTACTTGTCAATTAGTCATTATCCATAAGAACTAGTTATATATATATAATATCTAGAATTGTAGTAAGATTTTGAAATGTTTGAACTTAAAACATTTCATGTAAGTAAACATCCCATGATAGTACTATCCCAATTTTGATCATTATGCCATGATATATAAGTTTCTGAAGAATCATTGTACTACATGATTTCATTTATCACTTGGCATATTACACAAGCAATTCATTATTGTAATCTAGGTAAGTTACCATGGTTCTTGTCATGAACTGATTTCCTCACACAAGTGAGTCTCATACCATTGACCTATAATGATTAACTAGATCTCATTTTACCACTAGACCATTTTATAGATAGTCACTTAGAGATCATCTCTCTATAGTGATGTCTACTTGTTAATTAGTCATTATCCATAATAACTAGTTATATATATATATATATATATATATATATATATATATATATATATATATATATATATATATATATATATATATATATATATATGTATATGTATGTATGTATGTATGAATGTATATAGGTTAGATTTAAAATAATGAAATTACAATTCCTTGAATTATTCACTAACTTCTCTTGATTAATCTTCTAATAACATCAAAACCATTTTCACTAACAATAACTTATTTTATTTTTTCATTTATTATCATATTCATGGTATAGCACTTAAACATGCCTATTTCCATTTTAATCCAAAGCATGCTCTTTTCTAAACTAACTTATTAAAATAAAATAACCATGTAATTTAAGGATGAACCTTTTTTAATATATCTTGAATTCATATTTACACCATAGTGTCAATTTAAGAACCTTCCATCACTAACATATTAGTTCATGAACAACCAACTAAGAATTATGAACCATATTTAAAATAGTAATTTTATAAGTAATCTATTCCTATTAAAAGTGAAATGAATTCATAACTTAGAATCCAAGTGCATCACACTTTTAGTATAAAATAACCATCAAACACTATCAATATGTATTCATTTTTCCCATGATATAATTTATACAACTTTAATGATAAAACTAAGAGAATTTTAACTCAAATAAAGATGTTCAATCTAAGTAAAATGAATCATTTAAATTATTATATTAATTAATTAATTTAATTCTAATTTATATTAGCTGTATCATACCAAGATAAACCAAATATCATACAAATATTAATGGGAAATAAGTTTCAATAACAAGCTTAATCTTGTCAATGACAAGCTTAATCATGTCACGTTGATTTCTTATGTATAGCTGTATAGAAATAACACAAACCTCATACATAGTGTATCTAAATACATAAAAAATAACATATTATAATTCATACCAATGTGCATGCACATAATTTCATAAATTTTACAAAAACTATCTTTCTATGCAATTATGGTCTCAATTTTGATCACTATTAAAAAATTAAAATTATAGTCTTAGCATGAACAGAAAAGTAAATAAAAATATAATTTTTTATGCATCCAAATAGTATTTATTATGTTATACATGATCTAATTAATATATTATAGTTACTCATAAATAATCATTGACACCATAGTTAATCAAATGGATAATAAAATCCCACCTAGTAATCAATTAAGCCCTTTTTTCATCTATTAATAGTATAGTGAGTATACAAATTTAATAACCCATATTTGTAAACTACACAACATAATAATGTAAATAATTATTCATTAAATATCTATATTCATTAGTACTACAAGTAAAATATTCTTCCATCTTTTTCTAATAAATTCAACAATTAATACTTTTACATTTATAGGACATATTGTAGGAATAAATATCAAAAATTAATTACTACATGATAAAATAAATCATCTACTAGATGTAAATAAACCAAGATCAACCAAGTAACCAACTAAAATCAAATAATAAATCACCAAGAGAGCATCCTCAAATGAACCAACTTATGTTAACCTAAACTATGAGCCTCCCAATTAGTGGTCCTCACCAACCCCAACCATCAATTCAGTAGTGGATTCTAGCCTTCAAGATTTTAGATGGAGACATGATAAATATGGGACATAATAAGCCATCTATAAGAACCATAGTAGTTATAAAAAAACACACAATAGATAATAAATTCATAACTAGAATTTAATCTTGAACTTGTGTCAAAAATCAATCACTAATAAGCATACAAATATTATCAATCCTTGTCTTTCTCCAAAGAAGTTATAAACCTTAATTTAGATATTCAATCAAACTTGATAATACTTAATAACCTAATCAAGGTATTCAAATGGCCAAAATAACATATTCCAACACCAATAAGGAGGAAAAATTATCATTTACAACCAAGAGGTAAATATGAAACTTTTACATGCAAATTGCATTCAAAATTAGTTTAATAAAAATCCCAATAGAATTAATAATCTTAACCATACATTGTATAAATATGTAAAACCATTTAATCACTTTTAATTTGTATGAAAAAGTGATAAATTCACTATAATTTACCCCAGTATGGCTGGGTCGAATTCCTCAAAAGAAAATATAGGCAAAATTAACGTCAATGAATTAAAATGACTTGGTCCAAGTACATAGAATAAATAACTAGTTGAGGAAAATATCTTTCCACCCAATTGAATATTAATAATAAAAATAATTACAACCAAACAAATAAAATTTTATCCAATAATGGTGCATTAATATGCTAGGGTAAAACCCCTAAATTATCGATTCGGCCTAAACACTTGAAACAGATCAAATATCAAAATAAAACCCAAAAAATAATTATATATAGCTTAAAAATTCATACCTCAGTTTAATATAAATTTCCATGCAAATTATTATATTCACAATCCAAATGGAAAGGGTTTATATTGATTTAGATTTCAAAGGAAGGGATTTTAACATAGGGTTTAAACATATAATCTAAAATAACATGGTCATACAAATATACCATACCCAATTTAAATAATAAATAGAAAAAAAGATTCATATTTATATAACTTGATTTGGGGATTTTCAAGCTCATCAAGAAGTCATATGACTTCCTCATGAACCCACAAATAAATTTATTGCTTAATTGTTATCACTTTAAAGTACACCCTACAAAGAACCTATGTCTATTCTCACTTTTATTGATAAAATGGAAAATAATTAAGGTATGGGTGACCTTATGATGGAGGGAATATCCATATAAAGGTATGGATACATTTATTACATTCACCCAATTCTCTCTAAACTCTTTCAGTCAGTACTTTACTGACTATGAAAGTGAGTAAAAGAATAATGTTAAAACTCATGCCATTACAAACCCCTACTCCAAGAAGAATAGTACACACTCATCACATTTTTAGTGACCTTGGAGAACCTATTGAATTTGTGTTTCACAAGCTCACTACTACTAATTTGATTAGCTAGCCTATATTGAAGCATTATCTTGGTGGCATTCCTTATCTTGATTGGTACTACCAAAATGAATTTTTTGAATATCATCAAGTTAACAGACATAATTTTCACCATTTTGTGAAAATTAAACATTTCATTCAAGATATGTTGGAGAATATGGAGATAAAATATCATGGTGGTGCTTCCACTTCTAATCAAAACCTTGGAATCTTTCAAAACCCTTTTCCACAACATAACAACTAACCATAACAACAAAAAACATGGCCAATTCAACATCAATAACAATCGTTTCAACAACCAAGGTTGAATCAATAAAATCACCAACATTAGAACCAAAAGTATCTAAATAATGGATAGAATTGAATTCAAAATGAAAACAACAAATAGGCATACCATGCAGTTGCACATGACTATAATAGGGTTGTAGGTCATATTATAGGAGGTCATGTTGACATCATCTCCATCAATCTGAGACCAAATAATAATCAATCAATACCTTTGATAAATAATTCCAATCCACCACAAAATCACACTAATAATCATTCCTTGACCTAAGACCACATATAGGTGTATCACCAAGCATGGATTACTAACTTTGGACCCTAGACCAATAACTCATCATTACATCATGACCATGTACAAGTGCACCAATAATCAAGACTTATCCTATCTAGTCCCCCACCATCACCATCATTTGTTAAAAATCATGGTCCTATATCTAATCCTAATTATGAAATCATAACTTAGATGTCAAAGACGACCATCCTAGGCCCAAAACCATCTACCCTTTGCCCATCACCCAACTAGCCATTGTACCTCAGAACTAGCCATTTAACACTGACCAAGAAAAGAAGTTTGACATTATCAAGCAATTGTAAAATATTCCAACATAAATCTCCATTTTAGATTTGTTGTGTATGTCAACAATCCACAAAAACATTTTAAATGAGTTCCTTAACCAATCCACTATCTCAAGTGACATATCCCCTGACAAATTCCAAGCTTTGGTTGGACACCTAGCTCTAACCTAACAAGTCACTTTCAACCAAATTAATATGTCATCCCATGGCCCACTTCATAACAACCCCTTTTACATTTAAGTTTGTATAAAGTAACACAAATTGAAATGTGTCCTTATAGATAATGGATCAGGTCTAAACATAGTGTCTCTAAATATCATCAAGCTTCTCAGGTACATAATAGTAGACCTTCAAGAAGAAATAATAACCATTAAAGTCTATGACAATGAAGAATGGGAATCATAAGTCACCATCTATTTATTATTTATCTTTGGGCCCTTGACCCATGATACACTTTTACATGTTCTATATCTTAATTTATCATACAATATGCTTTTGGCTAGACCATGGTTACATGAGATTCATGTTGTCTCATAAACATTACACCAATGTATCAAGTTTTCCCACTTAAGAATAGAAGTTTGTATATTGAGAGATTTACATCCATACAAGCATTGAAAACACCTAGAGACCAAGTTTAAGATCCATAACTATCATTTTGACATGAATCTAGTGGCCAAATAGGATAATGTAAAGGTGATACTCCTTGATTTTCTAGAATACATTAATACTAATACCCTTGATTCCCTTTCCCACATACCACCTCTTGAAATATCCAATCATTATACCATCTCAGATAATGGCCTAGGAGATTATTTGACCCATGATACCTTTCACATTGAAAACCTTACATAGAACCCAAATTCCTTTGGAAGACTTAAATCCAAGCCACTTCATCTGGAATGGCAACAAAAAGGCAAAGGTAAAAAGTATACCTAAGACTTGTCACATTTATATCAATATTTGGCCTAGAATAGTACCCTCTCAAAGGGGATGAATCATGGTTGTATAATGATAAGTAGGTCAATTTTTATGAGAATTAAAAATATCCTATTCCCAATAGGATCATGAAGAATCAAGACTATGAAGGAGGTGGCCTCAGGCCAAATCAACAAGGAATACTCAAGCCAATTTTCATGACTAGATATAAAGGGCCCTATGGACTTGGATTTAAATAATTGGGGATGACCCCATGTACCTTAATCATGTTCCATCACCATTTAATAGTGATGATGATGTTGATAGTGAAATAGATTCCAACTAAGGCCAACCTATTTAACCCTCATTCTATTTGTACCCTTAGACCAGTCAGTCATCACAACCCACTACCATTATATTATCTCCAACTAATACACTAAGACCAACAATAATCCAACATGTTAATTGATGAGTTTCAAAATGATGAATCTTTATATAATTTTTTGGGCCTTAGATACAATATTCCATTAGGGGACAATGAATCAGGGTTCTCAATCAATTTGGATCTTGAGGGCTATTTTGGAGAGTGGGTGAACACCCTTAGCCAAAATCAAATAAATAGAACATTGAGGTCCCCAAGTGAAAACCTATTTAAGTTACTTTATAACCAAGTAAAAAGTAAATAAAAAGGCCATTCTAGTGGTGAAAACCTATTTCAAGCACCATTAGATGGGGATGTTCAACCTTCTTCAAATATAGATCAAGAGACCACCAACAATGAACTTTTATATGAGTCTAAGTTTAGTTTTGAAGAACAATATGATTTTGTTTGAATAATTCAAGAGTTTATAATGTTATTTGTTACATGGCCATATCTCCCATTGGGGGATTTAGATTCATCATGCCTAGGAGATCTTGAAGAACAAGTCCTAACAGAGAAATATAACATTGTCAATTAGTTTAAATCATTTCCCACTATCCTTAAAGATGGTTCAACCCTTCTAGTGGAGGACACAATATAGGTGAACATAAATTCCCTAGATGACCCAAATTAGATCAAGATAGGCATGTCCCTTAATTAAAAAGAGTGTGAAGTCCTTATAACCCTTTTGAGGGAATTTATTGACATATTTTCATGGGCATATTCTGACATACTAGGTTTGGAAACTCCCTTGGTTATGCACCACCTTGTGGTAAAGACATGATTCCAAACTAGTAAAATTAAATTGTCATAAGATGCATCCTTTCATTCTATATTAATGAATAAAGATATGGAAAAACTCTTGCAAGCAAGATGTATTCAGTCGATCGACTATTTAGATTAGATCTCTAATGTTATGCCAATTGGCAAAAATCTAAAAGGAATCATAATCTATATTGTTTTCCATGATATAAACAAATATTTCCTTAAGTATGATTTTCCATTTTCAAACATTTACATGATATTCAACTCCATAGTGGGTTATGAGATGCTTTCATTAATGGATGGCTTTTCAAGGTATAGCCAAATCATGATAACACTAAAAAACCAACAAAAAATAGTGTTCACCACTCCATGAGGAAAATTATATTATTAGGTTATGTTGTTTGGTCTTAAAAACATAGGGGCCACCTATAAAAGATCCATGACCATCATATTTCATTATATGATGCATGACATTATTAAAGACTATGTTGATGACATTCTTGGAAAATCAAAGATCGGGGCCTATCATCCAATAGTGCTACCTAGAATATTTAAAAGATTGCATGAGTACAAAGTAAAAATTAATAATAAGAAGTGTTTCTTTGGTGTTAATTCAATAAAATTTCTTGGCTTCATTATATCTCATTGAGGCATTGAAGTCAATCAAGCTAAAGTTCAAGTCATAACAACGATGCCACCACTAACTAATTTGAAGTAGATCCATAGTTTGTAGGGTAAGATCCAGTCTATCTGACACTTCATATCATAACTATCAAAAAAATTATATCCTTTTACACATCTTATGAATAAAGGATTCACATTTCATTAGGATGATCGCTACCAAATAGATTTCTAATAGCTAAAGGACTATCTAACGAACCCACCTATTGTATTTCCTCCTATGCGAAGAAAGCCATTCTTATTATATTTATCAACTACTGACAATGCCCTAGGGGTACTTTTGGCTCAGCATGATTATAATGGAAAAGAGGATGCCATGTATTATTTAAGACTTACACTATTTGTGTATGAACATAATTATATTCCTATAGAAAAAGCCTATTTAGCCATGGTCTTCATATCTCATAAATTGTGCCATTATATGTTAAACAATAAGACCATGGTTATTTCAAAAGTAGATTTTCTCAAGTATCTAATATCTAAAACATATTTATAAGGTCACATGGCCAAATAGATCATGTTTTTTATTGATTTTGACATCGATTACATCAACCAATATTCCATTAAGGGGCAAGTTCTTGTAGATTAGCTTGTTGAATCACCCCTTGTTGATATGGACCTGCTCACATTTCAATTTCTTGGTGAATACATAATGACCATAATTGACACACCTATTGAGGAGAAACACTAGAATCTATATTTATATGGATCATTCATATCACATGGATCAGGCGCAAGCCTTTTATTTATTACACCATAGGGGGATCTAATCCCTTAATCATTCATGATCAAATTTCCTTATACTAAAGTGGTACAATGGAACATATCTCATCTCAAGGTTTATGGTGATTCTCAATTAATTATCAATTAGGTTACAAACCACTTTTAGACCAAAAATGATAAGCTAGTTCTATATAAGGCCATGGTTGACACTCTCAAACAACATATTGTTGACATTCACTTTGAATATATACCAAGGGAAAGTAACAAAACCCTAGATTCTATGGCTACTATTGGATCTTTGATTCACCAAATAGACACAACTAAAGAGTATCAATTCTTCATCAAGAATTTTCTAGCACTAACTCATGAACCTTTAACCATCATGATGATTTGTGGTATTATTGGTCCTAGCTCTATCTAGTACTGAGACCTTTAAAACTACCTCTATGACCAAATTATACCACCTAACCTATCTTGAAAGTAATTAAAAGCCATCATCCACCAAACCACTCATTATACCTGACTCAGATCAACCCTTTTCCACCATAGTTTTGATGGAAATCTACTTCATTATTTAAATTTGGTAGAATCTACATAGCTTTGTGGGAAGTTCATGAAGGGGTATGTGTAGCCTATACTAGTGGGGCAGTCTTATCCAAAAATCTCTTGCATACTAGTTATTTTTGCCCATCATGAATGAAGATGTAGATGCATATGTAAAGAAGTGTGACAAGTGTTAACAACATGCTAATCTAATTCATACCTTGGCCAAGAATCTAAAGCCAATGTTGATACCATGTCCATTTGATATATGGGGTATCAACCTCATTGGGAATATCAATCCCACCTCATCCAATGGCCATAAACATATCCTTACTACCATTGAATATTTCACTAAGTGGGTTGAAGCTATACCCCTCACTTACATGACTGGAAAAAAAAATTCCAAATTCATTTTTAACCATCTCATCTACCGTCATAGTATCCATTTCAACATTATATTTGATAATGGAAGATCATTTCATATTAAGGATGTCAAAAAGCTACATATCGAGTATAAAATCACACAACACTTATCTATGGTATATTACCCTCTAGGTAATGACCAAGTTGAAGCATCAAACAAAACTATTATCAACATTCTCAAAAAGAGTTTCAATGATATTGGCCACAATTAGCACCTTTAGATATTTCATGCCCTTTGGGCATACCATACTAATGACTAGACCCCCACAAGCACCACTCCATATTTACTTATTTATGGTACTGAGTCCATTCTTCCCATTGAGGTCAATTTTTCTTCTCTACTCATCTCTTTCAAGCATGTCCTAGATGATAATTACTATTGAGTAACTCACCTACAAGAGCTAGACTTACTTGATGAGAAACACATAGATGCACTCAAAAATATCCAAGCCTATCAGAATAGACTCTAAGGCCACTCTAATCAACATGTAAAACATATAAAATTTGAACTTAGTGATCTTGTCCTTAAAGAGAACCAAAAGAATAACATGACTAAGAAGAAACATAAAGGCAAATTCAAACCTAACTAGGTGGGTCCTTTCATCATTATGGCAAACTATGGAATAGGAGCATACAGACTTGCCATACTAGATGGACATGAACTTGATGAACTAATAGAAATTATCCACCTCAAATGGTACTATGCTTGAGTGACTTGATATATTGTCTATAAGGACCTTTTCAAGTTGTGCCATATTATCAATATTCTTCTTTGTATTATACCATTTTATTGTCTTATCATCCTACCAACCTATCACTTTTTTCCTATCACATATCTATTCTACCATACGTTCCCCATTAGCCAAGTTTTTTCTACTTCCCTACCTGGCCATATGACCTTAGTTCCATTCACATTTTTAGCAAGAGGAATCAGATCTAGTTTCAATAATTGTTTCACACATTCTAGATAGAAATAGTATTTTGGAGCAATAAGATAGTAGTTTGGTAGTTACATCCTTCATATCTTGTTATGTTCTCTAAACCAAGTGTGCCTAATTATAACTGTCTATGGGCAAATTAGTGTCTCATTGGTCTTGTTACTAATTATAACCACCTATGAGAAAATTAGTATAATTTATCTATGTCATTATTTCCTAGTTATAACTACCTATGGTCAAAATAGGGACAACACTTGTTTATCATGATTTGACATACCAACTAGCCATTTCCTATGTCATACTATGCCTTTATACCAACTATGCCTTTTTTTTTGCATTGACTACTACACTAGTCAGATTCCTCCATTATAAGGTGTAACTATAGTGACTTGAGGTCCCATTTAAGGACTACATAGGTAGTGATTTATAATTTTTGAGGTTAGCTCAGTCACCCTAAGCCACACCCTCATCATTTTATGAGAAACCTAAGCCTTACTCTTTCCATTTTAAGAGTAAACTAAGCCATGTTATCATCATTAAATGAGCAACCTAAGCCACTCTCTCACCATTTTATGAGTAAAATAAGACACACTCTCAGTGTTTTTTGAGTAACCCAAGCAATGCTCTCACAATTTCATGAACTTGAACCATTTAGTATCTCATCATTCTTGATCAAGTTGAGATACTCAAAAATTCCAAAAAAAATGTGTAAAATCATTAGGAAAACCAAAATCATTGACCACTTTTTTGCCTTAAATATTTTTGGAAATCTTACTAAGTCACAAGTAAATCACTTGTCACTTAGTTTACCCATCATTTTTTGCCTTTTATCCCACGTTGTCATTATTTTTTGATCTCATTCATACTCTTATATCACATCCATCATGTTTTTTCCTCAATTATCATTTTCTACCCATTTCCTAGGAGAACTACATTCAGCCTAAAGTTTTTATTGGAAATTACATCCATATAACTATGTAGGTAGTGTCCACTTGCCTAGTGCATATGGAGATAGATCAACCACCCATTCCTTTTCTTTTACTCCCCTAGTCATGTTTGCTTATTAATTTATCACCTATTTTCTAGGGACAATGTTTGTCACATTGTTTATACTAATTTTAGGACTAATTGTTATTTGTTTCTTTATTTATTTATTTACTTGTTCATTTATTGTTTGTGTACTTATTTATTTACTTTCATCAAAATTTCCTTAATTCATTCTATATGCATTCATTAGGTGATTCCTTGTGCATTTACACTTAAATCCATCTATATTCATATGTCTACATTACCATCATGGTTTATATCATTGATGCATTATTTTTCCTTAATTATTGGATCTCAGATGTTAGTCTTTATGCATATTTTAGCCAAGCCCTCATGGTGTTCTATCATGATGCATACCATACAATACTACAACAAAAATTAGCTTTAGGAAGTCTACTCCATAATTATAACATCAACATCTCCTCAGTACCAACATTAGCCACATCCCAATCGTATCCCAAATAGAGTAATTAACAAAGATATAATTTCAGCCTTTGTTAGTTCAGATGAGCATCTCTCTACTATCAGGTTGTTCTAATTCATCATTACCCTCCATGCCAAGTTATCATCATAATCAGACAATCAATCATTTTTACCATAATTGGGGTCCAATGGTTATAACCACATATGGGTAAATCATTGTACACCATTCCACTTGCATCTCTTAATAATTCTAACCACCTTTGGGAAAATCATTGTGTTATCACCAATCTAATTTCTTATGTCCAATAGGGGCATGTTATTATAACCACCTTTAAGCAAAAATCATTGTGTTATAATACCATGTTTCCAATATTAGGGTACAATGCTTATAACTACATTTGGGAAAACCATTATACAATGTCCTACTTGCATTCTCCATGATTTTGACCAACTTTGGATAAATCATTGTGTTATCACCCCATCATTTTCTTTTATTTTAACTAATCTCTTCTTTCTTTTGAGGGATCATTTTCTGACTACTTTACCAACCATTCCCTTAAGGGTGTAACTACAATTTTTTCATCACCATTGAAGTCATAAGTACAAAAGAACATTTTTTTCTTTGATCAAAAGTTATTGTGCTTACATCTTGTAATGCCTTCCCAAATAGGGGCAAACTATAGACACCTAAATTTGGCCACTAATGGATTTTTTTCTGACTTTAGACCAATTCTTACCAACCATTGACCATTTATCCTAATAATTTATAAATGTCTCAAATTTGGATTAATAACCATGTAATAAATCAATTTGGCCTATTAATCATTTAAATTGAATAAATGCCCCATCAATTAACTCAAAATCATACAAAAATGTCAAAAATCCTAAAAAGTATTAATTAGCACCAAATCCTAAGAAAATCCTAATCAAATATTAATTGAATTCATCCATGAGCAATTAAATCAATTATCGAAAAAGGAAAATTAAAATATCAAGAGCATCTTAAAAGCTAATCATTACTTTTTGTGAGTTGCCACTTCTAGAAAATATCAAAAGAATATCCTAGAAATATGCCAAATACACCTTTTAAACTCAACCAAGGTTAATAAACTCAACCAAGGTTCCAATTTAACCCATTCCAAGTGATTTTGAAACCTATAAAAGCAAGCCTAGATCTCTTCATTAGAGAGATTTAAACATAGTAGAGTTATAATGCTAGAGTTGATCCATAAAACAAATGCATAGCATTATAATGCCAAAATCAGGCCAAGCCAAGTGAAGCATGGTGCCAAGAAGATATGGAGATAGCCAACCCCCATTTATGAAGACCTTTTGAGCATAATCCAAGTAAGCTAATCAAGAAATAATTTGGAGCTATCAAGGAAGGTAAAGATTGTTGTTCTTTACATTTTAGTTGGGTTTTCAATTATTGTTTATTCATTAAGTTCCCCCCAAGATCTAGGCCTAGAGATGCTAGTATGTTAGTGTGTTTATTTTAGTGTTTTATGGACTAACACTTGATCTAACCTCATATCTTTGTCAAATTCCTTGATCAAACATATGAACATTCAATAATTCTCCAGTTAATTTAACTTTGGATTTATCTAATTGAGTAAAAACTAAATTGTATTTAATTATAGTCAAAATAATTTTATCACAAATACATTTAGGCATGATATTAGTATAAGCACGTAAATATATAAAATAATTATGTAAATTCTTAGCAAAAATTTTGACTGTAAGAAAGAAAGGTGGAACATTTTCTTTATTGTTATACATAACAACATTGGCATTTTTAGTCTTTGGTATCTTACTAGGCTTCTTAGATAGAGATTCAAGTAAGAAGTCTCTTTTATTAGTAATTTAAGTCAACTCATGGAAAGTGATATTAGCCTTAATCTTTTTCATGTCCTCAACTATATTATATCCACCCCTAATAGAAACACTATATGTATCAGTATTATGTTTGGAGGTACTTTCATTTGGAGGCTTAGGAATATTGTCAACTATAGGATCAGGAGGACTATCAAAGTTAATTGGTGGAGTTTAAGTTGTCAAAGGTTGTTTTTTCTCTATATTCCTCAATCAGTATGTCTTCTTTAAGTACTATTGAAAATCATGCACCTCTTTCAAGGTATCCTTAGGATCATTCTCCTCTTGGGCTAGAAAATCAAATGTCTCCACCATTAGGTTTGTATCAATAGAATTAGATGAATTTGAAGATACACATGTACCTATAGTATTATCTCTATTAGATGCACCTTCACATGTATCTAATACATCATAAAATAATTCAAAAGCATTACAAAATTCAATACAATCTAACTCACCATGCTTTGAAGTATTGTGAATCATGAAATATTCAGTCAGAGCTACATCATAAATATTAATTTTAGGTTTGTTCTTACTTGAAGATGACTCATTAATGTTATTATTATTACCATTATTACTATTATGAAACTAGTTTTTAGTTTTCGTGAACCTTTGATAAGATTAATTTCTATTGGATTTTCCCCAGTATTGCCTACTTGTTTCTTTGGTGCCTTTGAGTTATGAACTTAATTATTATTTCTAGTTGTTGAAACCAAAACTCTCTTATCTTGTGGATGAAATACATTTGTTGTTTTATTTAATAATCCTATTTTTTGGCTAGGATGAGTATGAATCAAAGGTAATTGGTTTAATACTAGTGTTTGATTTAAGGTAGGCACATTCTAATTAGAATTAAGAATGAAATTAAATGTAAGTAAATTAGGGTTAACATTGGTAATGGCATATGAAATTTGACCTTGAGGTTGTATTTGATCATTTATTATTACAACTTTAGCATATTCCAAGGCTAATGTGTTTATAACTCCAACAAACCTTTTCAAGAAAATAGAAGTCATGAGATCCAAAGCCTCATCAAGTATATAAAGATATATGGTTATACTAAACATCTTCTAGAATATAGTGTTAAAGGCTCTAATGCTCTCACTTGAATATATTTTAACAGTAGTGAATTTTTTATAAAGAATGCAAGGACTAATGATCTTTCCAAATTGATCAATGATTTTTTTTTAAAATCATTCCAATTGGTGATATAATTCTCAGGAAGGTTGAGAAACCACTCATATTTAGCATCTTTGAAAGTAAATAGAAACAATATATATGAAACATCTTCATAAACTACATTAAATAACTTTAATTTGGCTTTGAAACTTTTAATATGTTCTCCAGCAGTGACAACACCATTAGGACTGAAAGATGGTAAATATTTCTTAGGATTTCTAGCTAAGTCATGTACCTAACTAGGTAAATTAATGGAAGATCCACCTAACCAAGCCATACCTTGATAAATATTTAACATAAGATAACCATAAATAGGTGAAGTCGGATAGGATTTGGAAGCTCTTCACTTACCTTTGTCTACTCTTTCTTTCCTAAGAACTTCTAATGAAAGGCGAGGTAATCTTGATTTAGATCATGACCTAGTCCTGATTTTTGGTAGTTCTAATTTTTAAACCTTGAATATTATTCAAAATATGACTTAAAAACATTATGTTTATAAAGATGAATGATATTTAACTCAATTCTTGTAAATAATAGTCCAATTCTTACCTATGAGTATATTTTCTTGTTTAAGATTCCTAAGTTAAGCTAGATTTCAACAAATTTATATAAATCTCTTCAAAGGATAACTATATTTGAATGAATAAGCTCAAAGATATATATAAACTTGAACATATTAATTATATTTACACATCTAAGTTCAAATAAACCTAAATTTTCAAATAATCAATCAATCTTTGAGATAATTTGCCATCACTAATTACAAATGTAGAAATTTAACAAACTTAAGCTACCCTTGCAAATATTTACCATGAATCTTAAAATAATACCTATTTTTAGATAAATGAGCCTAAATATTGGTCTAAAACCATAAATATCAATGATCTTTACAAAATTTATCTAAGAACAACACAAATATGTAAATATTTCACTGATCTTTGAACATAATTCACCAAAATTTGCGAAGACACTACAAATTCACAAGTATTAACTAAAATACCTCCTTCTAACAAGTGGAATGGATTATTGTTGATGCCTAAAAGTGTAACATAGGTTTTTTAGAGTGTTTAAGAAACATTACTCATTTATAGATTCAAAGAATCTAATGCATGAGTTATAAGTTATGATATTCATGATATTTTTGGTGGAATAATAGCAGAACAAGTGAACTATTTCACAAAATTTATAATGTTTGGTTATTGGGAGAAACCATGGAATAAAATCTAACTTATTAAAATTAAATTAATCTAGAATAATTGAAGTTAATTATGATTAAATAACTAAGTCTAAAGTCTAAGATAATATGAATATTTATAATGAAAACTAGTCTAAGGTGAATTGATCAAAAAATAGCAAAATGAAGGATAGAGTAGAGAAGAAATGTGTTGCTAATCTTCATTACAGACATTATGACAAAATTAAAATTTCATCTAAACATGCACTTAAAACCAATGTATGACATGAAACAAATTAAGCTCAAATACTATCACACATCAGGTACACATATAAGGAATGTATAGATAATGCAAATAAGAACCATATTCACTTAAAAAATTTAATCCTATAATAAAATAGCATAATCACATCTACAAGAAAATTAATGGAAATAAAAGTAATCAAATATATTCAATCGATCTAGCATTAATACAAATTGACAACTCTACATTTAAAAGGTGCACATCAAGAATTCATAAGAACCATTCAAATTTGAATATTAAACTAGAAAAGTGAGAGGACAACCATAATAACAATCACACAAAAAAATGAGACAAAGTTTTTAGAATTATCTACTTGCATTGATTTCTCCAAATTTTATACAAAGTTTTCTTTCTCAAAACTACCTCCTCTTTTACAAATGACGATACCCCTTATATAAAAAACTCAGGAGGTATGTTGGTCAGTCAAGTTAAATTAAAATTGTATAAGTGTCATAGATAAGTGTCCTTTATATAATGTTCTATAACTATGACATCTCCTAATGGATTGACCTATAGGTGATGTGTTTTACAAGTTGAACATGCCTTTCCAAAAGTAATATTTTATTTTCAAAATGTTATACATATCAATTTACAAAATAATATATTTAAGTTAACTAATTTGGAATTGGGTCTGCCCTATGGTTTTAGCATTTTATTTGTCATATAGGATATTCATTGAATTATAATACTATCCATCAATAAACTTGAGGTTTATGATAGGTTCCATGAATATCTCATCTTACTAATCTTTTAGGTCTCTAAAGTCCTTATCATCTCTATCTAGTGCTTCTCTGATTCTCTTGGCTTCACCAATATTTTCCTCTACATTTATGATCATGTCCAAGATCCTACTATTATCAGCCCTTATTCTTATTTGGCATTTAGGATCATTCCTAAGATCCTACTATTGTCTTCCCCTATTCTTCCTCATCTCTAGTTCTTTACTTCTTGTATAACTTGAGTAGCCCTGAGATTGAATTCTTCATCAATGATTAGACCAATAGGGCTGATTTTAGTTGGGTTTATGATCATTATCCCAATATATTCCTTATTCTTGTCTTTAATTTTTTTCATCCTCAAAGATTCCTTCTAGGATCTTAGTCCATTTGCTCAATCTCTTGATCTTTTCTATAAATACAACCATAACTATATTCAAGTGGGCTATCTTGATTGTCTTGAAATTAGGGATTTGATCTTCTATCAAAATAGTAACCAAGTCCTTCACCTTATTATATGAACCTTGCCACTAAGCTACTTATTTTTTGGCCATAATATCCTAGTTTCTCACTACATCATTCCTAGATCTCATTGATTTGAAGGGTTTGAACATATCATATAAAGTAGATTCAAGCATATTTATCATAGTTTATGGAATAGATAAGATGGCCTACTCTTCCAAGTTCTTATTTTGTTGTTTCATGCCCTTGATAGCTACCTGTAGCTATATGTCTATGTTTAGGATAATTCTAAGGGATCATCTTCAAAGATTGGATCTTCCCTAGGTTTTTGTGCTTCTTTTTATGTCAAACTAGTTAATGGCTCTACCCTTTAATAGGTAATCTCCTCACCACCTACCCTAATCTTTTTCTCAATTGCCCTTATCAATCCAACAATCTTTGGGTCAAATTTGACTCCAAATTTATATTGAGTCACTTGTGGGGCTAGGATATCCATTTTAGATTGAGTTGTTGAATCACTTAGTGTGTTTAGTCTCTTTACTTCCTCTTCCTATAGTTTTATGATACAGGCCTTCATTTATTGATACACATGACTATTAATAACTTTTATTAAAGCCCAAGTATGATGCATAGTAGGAATTTTTGACAACCTAGGTTCATATAAAAACCATTATGGAATGGGTCGACCATACAACAAGTTTTTTCACTAAATAAGTTGAATTCAATTAGAGGATTAGTGCAAGTCAGTTTGGACCTCTTTGTTTTGATAAAATGGCTAGTTCAACCTTCCTCTTAGGGGTGTTAATAGGGACTAAGTCCAATTCCACATCTTTCCCCTTCTATTTCTTTATTTATTCAACATGGCTTCCTCATCATCTAAATTTGTGTATCTTATAGACAAAATTTTGAATACATCCTCAATAGGTTCTTGAGGATCTATGGCTATCATATGAACTTATTCTTGATGTAATTCATGTTTTGTTGCATTAAGAAGTTCCTAACATGATGAGTTCAAAGATATTACATTTGGAATTTTCTCTTGAGGCCTATGTTCCACTTGTGTCCATGTTTGGATAATAGTTGATTGAGTTTTAGAGGATTTACCATTGATTAAATCATATTATCTGAGTCCTAATTGACATATATCATCTATTTTTTGATTTCTTTCTAATCTTGACTCAAGATTCAAGTTGTGTTCCTTCAATCTCTTGGTCACTTCAAAGTGGTATGATACCTTGGTGTAAATGTGGTCAAAGACACTAGGATCATGATCATAGGCTATATTCAACATTCCTTTGTTTTTCAAATGTTCCTTCACTTTCCCATAAAGATCTCATTTCTTGAGCTCATCAATATGTAGGTTGAAATATGATCTATGTTTTGATGTAGCTTTAATAGTGTCCCCTTACTTGAACATGGTCTTTCCAATTGTTATGGGGAGGTTGTGAAGGAATCATTTTCTTTTGGTCTTGAATAAACCATCAATTCCATAGAATAGTTGGTATGCAACCTCCTGCTTAACTAAATTATCTAGAATATTAATAGGTATCTTGAGAGGATAAATTTGTATTCACTCAACTCATATAATAATGTAGTTTGGATATAACCATATATCACCCATAGCTTCAATATATTTTCTAATTAGTGGGATAATTATTGACATTAGAATGCTAGTTATGGCTTCACTTAGGGTAGGGTAGATGAAGTCACATATAAATTGAATGTGATATTTATATTTATAGATGTGAATCTTGGAGTAATATTAGGAGACTATTTATGCTCCATTTGGTGACCATTCCCTCTAGTTTGGTATTTTTGTAGTTGCACATAAAACATCTAGAAGATATGACATCATTAAAAATTGGGTTTTATTTTTGTGCCTAATTAAAAATATCTACATATTAAATGAGATGATTATTATTTAACATAGAGGGGGAACAACTACCTTTTCAACTATAAGATAGACTATGGGTACCTGATTTAACAATTTTAGGAATATTGGTGTATTATTCCTAATTTACTTAAAGGGTTTGTGTAGTAAAATCAATAAATAAATATGCAATAATTCAGCTATTGATTTTTATAATTTGATTGTAATTTGAAATTTTATAAAAATATTAATAAGGGAAAGAAAATAAGATTTATCTAGGAACTAATTGATACAACTGAGATAAGGGCTGGAATTCACTGTGCATGACTAAGACACTATCAAAAAATAGGATTTGTCCTTCATTTTATAATTTGATAGGAGTGATAAAAATAGGTCACCCTAGGCTCTGGTGCTATAGTCCTCTTTTGTTGTTGTTTTCTAGGAGACCTAAGCTTTCTAGGTTTTGTTTGTTGTATCTGTGAGAACTACCTGTGAAATTTTGACTATTGGATGTATGAGAAAATCTTTGTAGAGCTGATTTTATCTTTAAACCCTAGAATCCATTGTGATTTGAATAATTTTGAGAAAGATGGGGGTTAGTGTGTGTAATATTCATTAAACATGTATCCTCACCCCTTGTGTGGGCATGCTTATTACATACCAATACTCTGAAGAGGAATCATACCATATGTAGTTCTCCTACTTGATGTACTTTATGAAATAGTGTGTAGTGTGGGCATGCTTATTACATACCAATACTCTGAAGAGGAATCAGACCATATGTAGTTCTCCCACTTGATGTGTTTTATGAAATAGTGTGTATGAAGATACAAATTGATAAACTAAGTGTGTTTGAAGTAATTAGGGACTAGTGTAAGGATTTAGATAAGATGGAAATGGTATTTAATGATTGTATGTAGAGAATAGGGAAATATGCTTGATTAGTCTTGCTTGTATTCTTGATTTCTTTGTGATATTTTCCAACACCTTATAAATGAACTTTGAATGGGATTTTATAGGGATATGTTGGTCATGGGTCAAATATATTTGAATTAGGTTGATAAGGAGGATAGGAACCAAAAGGAAATGACCATTTAGTCTCAAAATGTGATTGGATAGGATCACTAAAAATGAGACATCCTAGGGTCTGATGTTATATGTTAAGTTGTGCACTATAGTCCTGAGCTAATGGAACCTAGGGGATGGATCTATCATGGAAAGAGGAGTCTAGCTTAGATAGGATCAGGTCTAGAAGGCTATGGATGATTGGGAATTAGTGAAAATATGTTTATGAGGGTCATAAAATCAAGTAGGAGGGACCTATGGGATAGATGTCACAAGTCACACTCAATTTACCAATTTTCACATTTTATATGACTACATTTCCCCCACTTTTCTTCTAGTGATGTAGCAAAGCAAGATACTAGGATAAAGGAAAAATATAAAGTATACCTAAACTTACCTATAAGGGTGAAGCTCATGAAGTTTTTGTGATGCTAGGTGTGCATAGAGAGAGCATGCTATAAAGTGTGAATCTACAAGATAAAATAAAGAGTAGATTATTTCTTACTATATATGTTATATCTAAAATAAGAACGTACAAAGCTAGGTAAGAGGGAGAGGAATAAAAAGGAATGAATACACCTCACTAGGTATGTGAACCAATACAAAACCTATTATGATATTAAGTGATGTTGAGTAATGTTGGATGATGTTGAGTAATGCTGGATGATGTTGTGCTAAGAATAATATCATGAACAGAGTTAAGTGCTTAATTCCTTGAGAGTGGCTCAAGAATGTAAAGGTTGGCCCTTTGGTTCCATCATCACCCACTAAGTGAATTTATGTGATCATGTATGTGTTAATTGATGTTTGGAATATGTTTCTAATCACTTTGAATAAGTGGCTAAAGAATACAAAGGCTATCTACCCTTTCACTCTATTTTTGTCTCATGAAGTGAAGCTATAAACTAATAATGGTATGAAATGTGTGTCATATGAGATAGATCTTGAAGCCCATGAATTTTCTATAGTCTAAAAATGTTGGCATGGATAGATAAATATATGTTTGAAACTAGGCCACTCTTGGCCACTCTAAAAGATGGAGATTAGGCTTGTATGAAAGCCTCTTCAAAACTACGCACTAGGCTTATATGAAAGCCATTATAAAATGTGGAAGTTAGTATTGTATGAAAGCGACTCTGAAGTGATGCTAACCACTTAAAAATGGAGTAAGGCATGTAACTATTGAGAATACCTAGGTAAGATGTTGAACTTAAAAAGAAAAGAAAATAAATGTGTCGTGCACATTATTCCCAATCACTAGTGTCTAAAACATGGATTCTAATCTAGAATTTATACCAACTACCATATCTAAAATTGGAAGTGAGGTCCATCATGCCATGTATGATTCCCCCTATATCTAGATTCTCTGAGAAAAAGTGTACTAAAAACTACTGATTCTAAACTAGTCTAAATGTACAAAAATATAAATGAACGTGCTTTTTTGATTGATTTTAGAAAATATGGTTTTTCTAGTTGTTTAAATAAGAGTGCCAAAAATAGGAAACCCTGGTGTCTGATACTATTATCATTTGCTAAAACTAAAAATTATTCTAGAATTGTCACTATTTTTTTGGTATGTTCTACATGGTTTGACATTTGATTGTCATTTTAAGTGTTCTAAAAATGGTTTTTCAACTGATAAGAGATTTGATTTCTATGACAAAACCCTTATTTATTTCCCCCTCTTCTAAGGGTAGGAATGAAGAACATACAATGAATGCCCTCAGAAGAAAGAGCCCTACAAGTGTGTTATGCTATGAAATACATGATATAAAAATGATAATCAATAAGATATCTCAAGATATAACATAATTTATAGAGGATATTATTAGATCAAAAAGGGTGTGCCTAGATATATATAAAAATGTATTAGTATGTGAAATGTATTGAATTAGAGATAGAAGTCTAGTTATTTTTTAGTTAGAAAGGAGGGAAGGAGCATGATGTCCATCATGGCATTTAAGAAATCAAGAATAATGCATGATGTGGATCATGACATTTCAAATAATTGAAAATCAAATAAGTAATAGACATGTAAGGCAAGAAGCAAGAAGCATACAAGAGTGGCTAAGGGGCCAAGTAAACAAGGGACATGGGTACATGCCACTCAAACTAGAAATCAGGCATACAAGGCATGTTCAAATGCCACATACACATAAATCTATAAAAAAGTAAGGTTGGCATGAAAGCCACAATCATATAGAATATTAAAAGCAAAGGACATTGGTAAATGTCCTAAGGTACACACATGAATAGAAGCAACAGACAATTAAAAATATCCTAAGACACATATAGGAGACAAAATAGGGATTGATAACTACAATAAATATAACTACACAAAGAAAGAAATAAAGGAAAGCATGTAAAAACTATAAATACAGTCACATCTAACTAATTAAATCAAGAAATGAAAGTATGTAAGACATGGAGTACAAGACTAGGTAGATGCCAAGAAATATACAAGTGTTATATACTAGTGAATATTGATAGAGTAATCTATGTAAGCTATTAAATAATGTACATCAACATGATAACTAGAGTGTGTGGTGTTAGGAATGACATAACCTAGATGGTGTAGTCATGTACAAGATGCCCCTAGTGGGTATATGTATCAATGGCTTGAATGTAGAAGTAAGATGCCCCTCAATGGGTAGAGTGAAGCAATCAAAAAGATAGATTTCACTACACACACTCAAAGGAGATTAAGTGAACCATGGTAATGTAGATAAATTGACAAATAATATAATAGAATAGAAAATGTAAGTCTATCATAACATTAGAAATGTAAAGCATGGATAATGCATAAAATCAAAATATTTTTGGTGTTTTGAATTATTTAAATCTTTTTGGATTTTTGGAATGAGCTATGTATAATAAATAATAAAGGAAATTATGTACAGTAAAATTTGAGAAGAAATGATAGTAATTGATGAGTCTCATGGGTGACTCCCTATCATGGTGTCCTGTATCAGGGAGAAGAATTGTGCATGATCGTGAAGCATGATGAAAGTGCTAAAAATGTGTCTCTAAAAGCTATATATGTTGTAATTTATCTAAAATATCTAAATTAGAAACCAAATATGGGGTCCCCCTATAAATATAAGAAGTGGATGCAACTATAGGTATCTTAGGGACCCATTTAGTAGTAGGAGAAGCTCTCTGAATATGTGTTTTATGAGTAGATACATGAGATCTCAATGATACTACCCTAGGTGTGAATACTATAGTTGGAAGTTGTCTATAATCTTGAAACCATGTATTCTCTAAAAAAGACCTATATGGAAGTGTATGAAGTCTCTATGTTGGTGATGGAGGCCTCAACTATGTCTAAATTTGAATTAGAGGAAGAACTAAAACTAGTGGAGAAATTAAAACTGGTGGCTAAACTAAATCTAGTGACTATGAAATAGTAGATGGATCTAAAATGGGGAGTGGTAACTCATATGGAACTCTACCAAATGTAACAACCTAATTAGCATGAATTAATTCCATGCATAGATGAACTATAGAAGGTATACTTGAAGGTTTTGAATCCATGGTCAACCAAGTAACATATCAAAAACTCCTACACTAGGAACTATAGTAAATGGTGTGGCCATGTGTGTTAGACCAATCTATATAGGAAGTGTAATCTCACCCAATCAACTCTGTATATGCCCATTGAATCCACTAATAACTATATTTGTTTTAGATTGAGGTAAAAATAGGTTTTGAAGGGGCCCCAAAACCCTGTAATAGAGAGCAAAATAAAGAACATCAAAGCCCACAAGCAACGCCTAAAAAACACTACAATGAAGTAGTAAAAATAGGTTTTAAATGGACCTAAAACCATTAGAGACGCATCCGGTCAAAACCCAGAAATAGAAATCTGGTAGCACAACATACAAAAGATAACAAAAGGAAAACAAAGATCAGTACCAATTTCTAAACCAACAAGAAGGACCAGATTATTCATCCAGTTCTAGTATCAAGTTCATGGCTTCTTTTCCTTTCAAAGCAGTTTCCTGGGTGGTAGCCTCCAGCAAAGCTCCTTTTTGTGTATCTTTCTTTCTGGAGCTTTGCCTTGTCCTTTTGCTGGGACCCTCTAGTGCTTTGATCTCCTCATTGGCCCGTTTACCTATATTGATAGCAGCTGCACAAAATTTGGATGTTACTTCCTCCATTTTCTTTCTGTTATCCTTTATTAGTTCTTGAATGTTGTTTTCATAAGCTTTGAGCTTGACAAGGATCTCGCTTAACTGATTTTCCATGTTGTTTACTTTGTTCCAAGCACCTTTCAGAGAATCTTCCAAAGTTTCCACTTTTCTCTTGAGATCAATGATCTCCCTATACAACCAGGAATCAAATTGGGAAGAAGACTCAGCTTTACAGTTAACCCAGGTCATAGGAGTGTGTGTTTCATCATTCTGATTCTTCCCTCTCCAATCCTCAGAATTTTTGTTGGGGTTATTCTTGGCTTCTTCGAAGAAGTCTTCTTGACTCTTTTATTCCCGCTCATTGATTCCAGTTTGAATTTCCATATCCATATTTTGAATATCATCCTGGACAGAAATTTCCTTTTCATTCTTAGAAGTTGGGTCCAAAATAGGATCTTCCTGGACAAATTCATCCTCTGACACTTTCTGGTTTTCCTCTGTCTCTTCTGTTCTGATAGCAGAAACCTCCTCTGTATAGATGTTTTCTTTTTCAATTTCCTCAGATCCTTCTTCATCATTACTAGAGTTGGTGTCCCAGCTCTCTGTTACTTCTTCTTCCTCCAATTTTTCCTCCTCAGGTTCTTCAATTATCTCCCGACCCCTTTCTTCTTCTACATTCTATTTATTAGGACTAGGGGTCTTAATTTTGCCTCTCCTGCTTACATTTTCATTCTTTTTATTTTCTGGCAACTTATTTTTCCCCTGTTTGGGATACTTAACCAGTGCCCTATTCTTGCAATAGCCTTCAATAAGCAGAATAATGCCTTCGTGAAGAATAGGGTGCATATCCTTTTTCCTATGAGCATAAAGGCTTTGGATCAGGGAGTAGCAAAGATAGAAAGGAAAAGACATGCTAACCTTATGCCTGAAGTGGTTGAGGAAGACAAAATGGAACTTATGCACTCGTTTGCTTCTTCCATCTAGGATGAAGTACTCCCTAATACAGCTTAGGACGTCCCTCCATATCCCTTTAATCTGGTCCAACTCATAGAAATCCCCATTTTTGACCAGCTTCTGCTCCTCCTCATCCATTTTGGGGAACTTACAAAAGGCCTTGTTCGAAATGCTGGTCTACTTGGAAAATTTGAGTCCATCCATTGGCAACCCTGTAACCTCGGCAAGAAAATCCTCTGTTAAGTTTACAGTTATACCATGCAAGGTGACCTTGTCATCACACCAATTTTTGAAAAAGGCCGTCGTGATATGTGGTTTAGAGCCATGGAGTCTTTCCATGTAGCTCGCTACTTTTCCTTTCTACAGAATTCTCTAGACTTGATGTTTCTCTCTCCATTTTGCATAGCTCTTGGGCTCCTGTTTACGGGGTTCTCCCTTCCTTTCATGTGCCATACTCATTTTCTTTGAATCCCAATTACTATGGATATTACCCTGGATCCTCCTGCTGTCAAGTTGATTGGGACATCGAATTTGTTTGTGTCTTTTCAGGATCCGCTTCTCCCTCTTGAGAACCTTACTCTTTGATAATTGAGTTCCTTTCCCCGTGCTGCCACTCCTCCTACTCATTATGTTTTTATTACACTCCAAACTTACCTTCTTTCACATGTGTGGCATTGAGAAGAATGATCACCCTTAAATCCACATTCCTTTCTAAGGTTTCATCCCACCTCTTTTTGACCTTCCCGGATAGCACAGTTAGCAAGCCAATCTGCAACACCATTAGCTTCACGATAGGTGTGGGTGATTTTTATATCTTCAAATTTCTTCAAAAGAGTTTTCATCTCCTTTACCTTATCCTCTATGGTCCAAGACATAGTATTCTTATTATTAAGGATATTTATAACATTCAAAGAGTCCCCTTCAAGCCACAATTTGGAATATCCCGAGTCCACAGCTAATTTAAGGGTCTGGAGGGCAGCTGTAGCTTCGGCAATGTGGCAGTTAGATATACTAATGGGAATTGTGATAGCATCAATAACCATACCCATATGGTTTCTCAAAACACCACCACAACCAGCATTCCCTGAGTTCCCTTTTGCTGCACCGTCAAAGTTACCTTTAATCCAACCTTGAGGTGGACTAATCCAAGTAACACCTGATCTGGGGTTATCAGGTTTGAAATTTTGAAATCGGTATGAGCGGGAAAAGAATGGGGGAGAATTTGGCAGGAGGAACAGATCTAGGTGAAACAATAGAGGAAGGAGGAAAATGTGAAGGGTCAAGATTCCTAACTGATGCAGACACAAAAAGGCCTTTAGCAGTTTCTGAGCTCTATAGTGGGGCCAGAGATTCTCCATCAAAAAAAGCAGCAGAACAATCCATGGAGACAGCGAAAGACAAAATTGTTTTTAATACAGAAAAGAACCTTGAAAGGCAAAAAGGGGCCCTCGAACAAAGGACCTGTTCATCGTTGTTTGGGAAAAAACTGACAGGGAAATCCCTCTTCCCCCTGGTGACATCAAAATCTTGCTGGGAGAAAGGTGAGTTTCAAATATTCATCCCAGATCCCTTACTTGATTTTTCGGTTTCTTCAATGGATCTCACACTAGTAGGAAAATTTCAAGGAGCAAGACCAAATATAGATTCACTCAGGTCTATGATCAAAAAGAGATGGGCTATACATCGAGAAGTTGACATTGCACCTATGGTGAATGGCTTTTTCTCTTTTATCTTTAATTGTGAAGAAGATCTGAATAAGATCCTGAGGGAAGGACCTTGGTCTTTTGGAAGAAGTACCCTAACTATCAAGAAATGGGAACCAGATATGGATTTATCAGATTCATTTTTCTTAACCCCTATTTGGGCTAAGCTACCTGGGCTCCCATTAGAATTATGGCATGAGTACATCTTCAAAGGAATAGCTAGTTCATTTGGTGAGTTAGTGGCTGTGGATAATGCCATGGCTTTAAGAACTAAACTCCAAAGTGCTAGAATCTATGTTAAAGTGGTGGATCTAAACCACCTTCCAAAAAAAGTGGATCTTATCTCCAAGCTTGGTAAGAAAACCCAAGTGATTATTTTTGAAGATCTGCCAAACTCTTGTTATGTGTGCAAGAAGCAGGGGCATTGGGCTAAGAATTGCCCCAATAGGGGAAGAGCCATTTCAAAAAACTTTCAGGCAGGAAAAAATATTAAGATCCAACAAAAGAAAATATGGAAGGTTAAAGAAGACTATCGAAAGATAAGGAAGCCTCAAGAGGCCTTAGCTGACCTACACACAGACAAGGTTATTGCTACTGCTTTAGTAGAAGTGGATGACCCTAATATAACAGGAATAACAGACTCCCTTTTGAAGACTTCTAATGTCCTGATGGAAGAAAAGGGGAAGGGAACAGAGGACAAAGAATCAGATCTTCTATCTGAAGAAGAGGTTAATGTCCCTACTCAGATCACTCAAAGCTTAGAAATTCAAGCTTCAAAGATGCATGATAATGAAGAATTAGAGGAAGGAGAAGTAGAACCTGAAGGAAGAAACAATATAGAAGAAGAAGAGGCTGATTTGAGTGAAGATCAGGTTGGGGAAAAGCAGGAGGAACCAATGGTCAAAATTATTACTCCAACTAAAGAGGTCCTCAAGGCAGAAGAAATGGTTGAAGGTGGAAAAAACTCTAAAAACCAAAAGATTAAAGGAGAGATAAAGAACAATTCTAACCACATTATGACAAGAAATGGTGGTGCAAAAGCTAATAGCTCTCTAAGGAGTAAAGGAGGAAAAGGATCTAAAAAATAAGCCAAATTAAAACCGGATGTAGGTTTCTCAGATAAACCGGGGAAAAAATTTGCAAAGAAGAATAGAGAATTGGAAAGTAAGCTCAATATAGCAGATGGAAAGCAGAAAACTATGGGGCAATATATTAACAGCAATAAAAATAAATGAGGATTCTTAGTTGGAATATAAGGGGACTAAATAGTCTTCTTAAAGTAGATCTAGTTAGGAATTGTGTTAGAGAGCAAAAGCCAGACCTCCTACTGCTTCAAGAAACTAAAATGAGTAAGGAGAAAGCTGAACAGATCAAAGACTTTAAAAATTACACCTTTAAAGCTAGTAGCTCTAAAGGCGCTTCGGGAGGTACTGCGATATTATGGAAAAAAAATATTTTTTCTGGTTCTATTTTGATGGAAAGTAAAAAAAATTTGGCGGTTAAAGTAACAAATGTTGACCAAAATGAAAGTTGGTATGTTGTAAATATTCATGCTCCTAATATCAGGAATGAAAGGAAAAAGGTATGGGAAATTCTCTCAAAGCTCAGAAGGAAAGATCACTGTGGGCGATGGATTATAATGGGAGACTTTAACGTCCCTCTCTATGATTATGAGAAAATGGGTGGTAATACTATTCAAATGGAAGGGAGAATTGATCTCATGGAGTTTATAAGTAAAGAAGGATTAATGGATGTGGAGTTGTAAGGAATTTAGTATACCTAGAGCAATAAGAGACTGAACAAGGAATGTATACAGGCCAAGCTTGATAGGGCTCTCATCTCCCCATACTGGATAAAAGACTATACCTGTATGTTGGAACCAAGCCACAGAATAGGCTCAGATCATTTCCCTCTAATATTTTCAATGGACAAACTGAACCAAGAAAAGATTCATCCATTCAGATTTGAAAAGATGTGGCTGCAGCATCCACAGTTTGAAGGAAAAATAAAAGAGTGGTGGAATATCTCTATAGAGGGATCAACTCTCTTCCGAGTTGTTTCCAAACTCAAAAATGTTAAAAAGGAAGTTAAGAAATGGAAAAAGGACTGTTTTGGAAATATTTTTGTGGAAAAGAAGACCATCAAGGAGAATATCAGAAGAATACAGGAAAAAATCCAGCAATATGGATATACTTCAGAATCCCAAAGAGAAGAAAGTGAACAATTGGTACAGTACCAAGACATAATAACTAAGGAGGAAATTTATTGGAGACAAAGATCAAGGGTGCAATGGTTGAAAGAAGGAGATAAAAATACTAAGTTTTTCCACCTCTCCACTTTGAAACACAGAGCGAAAACACATATTCATCATTTGAAAAAAGGAGTTGAGAAGATAACAGAGGAAAAGGAAATTAAGGAGGAAATGATTTCATTTTTCTCCTCCCTAATGAAGGCAGATAGAAACATCAACTTGAAAAGTCAGGCTGATATTCTACGAGTGATTCCTCCATTGATCTCGAAGGAGCAGAATAATATGTTATGTTCTATACCTAAGGAGGAGGAAATCTTTAAAGCTGTTAGATCTCTTGGAGGAGAAAAAGCTCTTGGACCAGATGGTTTCCCTATGTTCTTTTTTCAAAATCTCTGGAAATTTATAGGAAAGGATGTCAGTAATGCGGTGAAGGAGTTTTTTGGAGCTAAACAGATGTTGAAGGAAATTAATGCCACTTTTCTATGCCTTATTCCGAAGAAAGCAGGTGCAGATAGCCCTGATCAGTTCAGGCCGATAAGTTTGTGCAACTCTCTCTATAAGATAATCTCCAAAGTTCTTATGACCAGACTAATCCAAGTGATCCCTTCGATAATTTTTGATCAGCAAAATGGATTCATTCTTGGTAGACAAATCCTCAACTCAGTTATAACGGCGCATGAGAATATTCACTCACTGCTCAAATCCAACACTGAGGGGTTCTTAATGAAAGTGGACATAGCAAAAGCATACGACAGGGTGGATTGGCATTTCCTTTCTAAAAGCCTTATTGCCTTTGGCTTTGAACAAAGAGTGGTTGATATTATCAAATAGTTGATATCTACTAATAACTATATTTGTTAGTGTAATATCCTACTCTGAATATCCCAAATGCTATATTAATGTTATAGTGCACATGTTTAGATTGGATCCATTATCTATGATAACACTATGAATAAGATGATTATGAATGTAAGCTCTGATAAAGAGTGTATGATAATTTGAATCATCCTCAATGATCTCCTACTTTGAGAAGGAGATGGAAGGTCTAGCTGGAACTTTGGAATTGTATAGACCAATCATTTTGCTCAAAGGATGTGTCTCAACTAAAGGTGCCATGTATGTATCTAGTGGGGGATGTGTATGATATGCATGGTGAACCCCTGATGTATCCCTTATCTCTTATTTGGAATGCTATAGAAAAGTATTAGAGAATATTTTCAATGTTTTATCCTATGGTGGATTGGTCTAAGGAGGCTTGACTAGAGTGCCAAGATTAATATGATTACCATCTATTAAATCATGTATCTTGTGTCTCAAACTAATGCATCTATTTGTTATATGGTTTAGAGCCCTATGAAACTCATAAAATGTTTGTTAATCATATCCTTGTGGAAGAGGATTTGTTGGATCAACTTCTTGAATAGGAGGGAGATATATGATATTACATTCTGAAAGTTGTAAAACTCTAGCTAGAGAAACTAGTAGATTAGTAAAAGTTTATCAAGGAGGTGTTGATAGAAACAATCACTGAGGGGGCTTGAAAGCTACATTAATTGTAGGTTGATTTTGATTCTTGTTATCATTTACCTTGAATTTGTATGGGACTTCATTGTTACTCTTTTTTGTTATTTATGATATACATGTGTACTTGAGTTTTCCCATTGAAATAAGTTTGACTTCGCTTTCCTTTAGTGTGACATAATTCAGTGAAAAAAGAGAACCTTTTCAACATTATTGATTCATGCAAATATGGTAGAAGACTTTGTTTAAAGAGATCTTATAACTCTTGATTGGCCATGGGGCTAGTCATCTTAAGAAAAATAGTATTATATCAAAGAACATAATCTATGAGATGCACATTTGACCTTTGTTTTTATTGTGTAACTTGGGCATGAGAAACCTTATCACCAATGTTAATGATAAAATGAGATAGGAACATGTCATCTAAAGGATTGAATTCATTAATTGACTGATTTCATAGATGTAGAACCATTCTAAAGCATAATACTTTAGGATCTATGGAAATAACTTTGTAAGTAGCCAGTCATTTGGTACATAGTCCAAGCATGCTACATGAAAATATATCAAATGTGTCTTTGGATCACCCTCGCCATCATATAGAGTAATCTTGGGTTGAACAAAACCTTATGGCAAGGGTGTAAAAGCAATGTGACATCACAATGGTGTATGAAATAGAGCAAAAGAATCCAAAGCCTATGTATGTCTAGAGGCACCTTGATTAAGATGTAACACCTTAAATTTAAGAGATTTTATCTCTTGCATAAGGGTTGCCACATTAGGAGACAAAGATGTACTAGCTATAGTTGGTGGAATAGAGGAAGGTTGGGCTACTATAGTGGGTTATTGAGACATAGTTGCCCTCATAGTGTCATTTGTAACTAATTTCTATTAAGGAATGGAAAAATAAACTGTTTATATTTTTTTATTTCTATGATAAATTATAAAATAAGAGTAATATCTCAGGGCTAGTCCCTAAGTCTTTGTCAAAAACATTGTAGGATCAAATATTTGTTGATGATAACTTCATTAGTAATAATTAGTGGATCATGATCATCAATGTTTGTATCATTATTATTATCATATTGCTCATCATCAAAATTATCCTCATTGAAATTAGTGTAATCTAGATGTGTAGGATCTATAATAAGAGTCTGAGCTAGTTGTTTATCCATGATGTATGGTTAAGTTGAAGGAATCTAGGTGAATTTAAGAGGGTTGCCACTAAGTCTTGCGCTTCATCTTGAAGGAAGATATGTAAAGAGATTAGGTGGCATAAGGGAAAAAAATTGGATAATAGTAGAAAAGATTAAATAGATATAATCTAATAAGGAACTAGATTATGCATAAAAAGGTTATGAAGCTCACAAACATATAAGGTGATACCGCAAAAAGCAATGGGACCTAGTATATACATCTAGGGTTTGAAAGATGATTATTATGAAAATTACTATAAAATTTTGAAATTTAAAGTGAATTTATGAATTAGGTATGCAGGTAATAAATCAAGAATTTATTATAAAATTAGTGATTTAAAGAGACATAGTAGATGCAACTAGGGTTTTTAAAAATAAATAATTTTGATACTTACTATTGAATTTTGAAATTTTAAGGTTAATTTTTTATTTTAACTGTTAGGATATTAGAGTACAATTGATTACTTTTGTATAAGCAACTAAACACGGAATTGAAACCAAAAGTAATAAGTAACTAGAAATCAAAAATAGCAAATAATAGGAGATACAAGAAACAAACAATCTATATTAAATTCTTCCAAAAGGAAATACAATGAAGAAATCTCTCTCTCCTCACACCTCACAGATGTATAGTAATTCTCCCTTAAGAGTTCTCTCTCTCTCTCTCAATCAATTACAATCAACTCAATTACTGAAATTATACATGCTATGAGGATCTAACCCTACTATATAGAATACTAAAACACTAGGGTTTATGAGCCATGCATTTTCCACCCTTAGATCCACCTCTTAAATCAAAGGCTCAAATCTATTCTCTTAAAAATTACAATTTTAGAAACACATAGAAGTCAGTGTCGATCTAAAGATGACTGATGCCGGTCAACCCCTAATCGATGTCAGTTGGTTCTAACTAGTGCCAGTTACTGTGTAAGCCAACAAACTCAACATTAGCTCATTAGTGAAGCTTTTAGCTCCATAACTCAACAATTCCCACTTGGAGATAAACAACTGCACCTATACCTATACAACAACATCCTCTAAGCATCTCTGGCTTGTTTCTCCCTCTTCAAGTTCAATCTTGAAGACCAATAAAAGTTGAATGAAGATTTAAATTCTCCTTTGTTACCAGCTTTGTTAACATATCAGCAGGGTTCTTATCCATATGGATCTTTTCTAGCTTCAACTCTCCATCCTCCAATACCTATCTAATGAAGTGGTACCTAAGCTGTATATGTTTGGTTCTTGAATGAAAGGTTGAATTCTTTGCCAAATGAATTACACTTTGACTATCACTATATAATTTTCAACTCTCTTGCTCCTTTCCCAACTCTTCCATGAACTGAGTCACCCAAATCATTTCCTTACTAGCCTCTATGAATGCAATGTATTCTGCCTGTGTAGTAGACAAGGCAACAACCTTCTGCAACTTTGAAATCTAGCTAACCACCATTCCACCAATAGTGAACACATATCCTGTGGTGATTCTCCTACCATCCAAGTCACCTACCATATCTAAATATACATACCCATGTAGAGAAGCGTTTGACCCTCCATAGCATAAATGCCTACTGCTAGTCCCTCTCAGATATCTGAGAATCCACTAAACTACTTTTCAATGTTCCTTTCCTGGATTGGCCATAAACTTGCTGACAACTCCCACTGCTTGGGCAATATCTAGTCTAGTACATAGCATTGCATACATCAAGCTCCCAACTACTGAAGCATATGGAACTCTACTCATGTACTCAACCTCATCATGTGATTTAGGACATTGTTCTTTGCTCAACTTGAAGTGTCCAGCCATAGGTGTGCTTACCAGTTTTGCATCCTACATATTGAACCTCTCCAACACCTTATTCACATAATCCTCTTGAGACAAAATCAAACTATGATTTTTTATGTCTCTCTTAATACTCATGCCAAGGATTTTCTTTACTACTCCTAAATCCTTCATGGAAAATGTGTGAGCTAATTTTACCTTAAGCTCAGTAATTTCTTGCATGTGTGAACCTGCAACAAGCATATCATCTACATATAGTAACAAGATAATATAACTACCATTATCAAATCTATTGAAATAAACACAATGGCTAGATTGACATTTACTAAATCCATGCTCTGGCATAAACCTACCAAACCTCAAATACCATTGTCTTGGAGCTTGTTTCAGACCATATAAGCTTTTCTTCAATCTGCACACAAGTTTCTCCTTACCTTTGACCTCAAAACCTTCTGGTTGATCCATATATATCTCTTCATCTAAATCTCCATGAAGAAATGTTGTCTTAACATCAAACTACTCAAGATGCAAATCTTCAATAGCAACTAAAGACAATATAGTATGAATAGAAGTCATCTTTACTATAGGAGAAAAAATTTCACCAAAATCAATACTTGGTTTCTATGCAAATCCCTTTACTACCAACCTGGCCTTATGTCTCATTTGTCCATTCTCTCCTTCCTTTAACCTGTATACCCATTTATTTTTTAGTGTTTTTTTTCCAGTTGGCGACTCAACCAAATCCCACGTATGGTTCTCTTCCAAGGAATCAATTTCCTCATTCATGCCATGCTCCCACTATTTCCTAGATTCTACCTGCATTGCCTCATCAAAACTTTCTGGTTTTCCACCATCAATGAGCAACAAGTAGTATAAAGAAGGGGAATAATGAATTAGAGGTTTACTTACCCTTTCAGACCTCCTTATGGTGGTTTGAGACTCATTTACAACTTGCTATCTGCCCAAATTTTCTTTTAATAGTGACCGATCTCGATCATCTCTGATCGATGCCGGTCTACACCTGATTGATGTCGATTCCTCTTGATCAATGTCGATTTCCACCTAACCATCATCGGTCTCTGTGTTTTTTTGAGTGATGATTTTTACCTGTGAGTTCATTTTGGACCATAACCTCTTCCAAATCAAGATTACCCTGCTCAAAATTATTTAGCCTCTTGAGCTGATCACTGTACATCACCTTCTCATTGAAAACTACATCATGGCTTCTAATAGTTTTTTTAGATTCTAAATTCCACAACCAAAATTTGAAATCTCCAAAACTATAACCAATGAAAGTGCACCGCATAGATTTAGCATCCAACTTCTTTCTATTTTCTTTATCAATGTGCACAAAAGCTTCAGAACCAAAAACTCTAAGAAATGAAAGATCTAAATTTTTACCTGTCTAAGCCTCTTCTAGAATTCCACCATCTAGTACAGTAGAAGGTCCTCTATTAATTAGGTAAACCATAGTATCTATAGCTTCTGCCCAAAACTATAAGGGTAAACCAGCATGCAACCTCATACTTTGTGCACGCTCCATTATTGTTCTAGTCATCCTTTCAACAACTCCATTTTGTTGAGGTGTCTTTGGAACCATCCTTTCCCTATGTATTCCACTGATAGAACAGTAACTATTGAATTTGTTGCTACAGTACTCACCACCATTGTCAGATCTAAGGCACTTCAATCTCAAACCTATTTCATTCTCAACCAAAGCTTTCCATTTCTTAAATGTGTCAAAAATATCAGATTTCCTCTTTATGCAATAAACCCATACCTTTCTTGTAGCATCATTAATGAAAGAAACATAAGTGTGATCCTCCAATAGAAGCTACTTGAGCTAGTCCCCACACGTCTATGTGAACAAGCTCCAACTTGTGCTTCTTCTTTGTTGACCTAGTTTTGAGAAACCTCACTTTCTTCTATTTCCCAAAAATACAATGCTCATAGAAATCTAGATCTATGTTTTTCAAATCTAAAAGCTTACCTTTTGACTTAAGAACATTCATTCCCTTCTCACTCATGTGACTAAGCCTACAGTGCCACAACTTTGCATCTATATTTGAAGTAGATAAAATAGAAGGAAAATAATCAATAATACAAGTAGATAGATAAAGTGTACCTACTCTCTTACCTTTTGCTAATATAAGTGCACCATTGGAAACTTTCCAAGATTCAGCTATGAGAGTTACTGTGCAACCCTCATCACCCAACTTTCCTGTAGAAATTAGATTCCTCTTCAGGATGGGTACATACATGACATCCTTCAACACCCATGTGTTGCCATTTTACAATTTCAGCTGCACTTTTCCTTTGCCAACAATTTTACAAGGCTCATCATCCCCTAAATAAACTTTTCCAAAATCTCCATGGACATGATCATTGAAAAATTCTCTATTTAGGGTTGCATGGAAAGAGGCACCAGAATCTAAAACCCATGATTCTACTTTATTATCCAAAGAAAATATAAGAGCATCCTATGCAACAATACCTACAACTTTTGCTTCTTTATTACCTTCATGCTGATTTTCTTTGTTATCCTTCAACCAAAAATCTTTCTTTGCATGCCCTTTCTTTCCATAATTCTAGTAGGTTATTCTTCCATTTCTAGATTTGGATCTACTTCCCATTTTTGACCTTGATTTCCCTTGATTTCCCTTCTCTCTTTGCCTTCCCTTGCTTTCAACACTTAAAGCATTACCTGATGTTTCCCCTGTGCTTTTCCTGTGAATTTTTTCATTCAAGATTACACTAACAACATCATCAACTTTCAAGATATTTGAAGCAGATGCAGTATTACTAACTGCCATTACCAAACTATGCCAACTTTCAGGTAAAGAACATAAGATTAAGAGAGCGTTAATTTCATCATCAAAAACTATGTTGATTGAATTTAACTGATTTACTATTGTATGGAAATCATTGAGATGACTAGATACATATCTACCTTCTTGCATTTTCAAATTAAATAATTGCTTCATAAGATATACCTTATTTGAAGCTGAGGGTTTTTCATATAAATTTTCCAAAGTATCCGTTAACTCTACCATTGTCTTTACCTGTGATAAGTTGGAAAACACAAAAGCTACCAGGCTCAACCTTATAGATCTAAGAGAATTTCTATCAAGAACATTCCATTCTTCATCTTCCATATCTATGGGCTTCCTTGAAACCCCACCCAATGGTAAATATAGATCTTTCTTATACAAATAATCTTCAATCTACATCCCCCATAATTGATAATTCTTGCCATTGAATTTCTCCATTCTTAGTTTATTTTCTTCTGCCATTGCTTTACTCCCACTCAATTAGAAACCCCTGTGAGTGAATTCTATAATCAACAAACACTAACATGCTCTGATACCAGTTGTTAGGATCTCAGAATACAATTGATTATTTTTGTATAAGCAACTAAACACAGAATTGAAACGAAAAGTAATAAGTAACTAGAAATCAAAAACAACAAATAATAGGAGATATAATAAACAACCAATATGTATTAAACTCTTCCAAAAGGAAATACAAAGAAGAAATCTCTCTCTCCTCACACCTCACAGATGTACAGTAATTGTCCCTCAAGAGTTCTCTCTCTCTCTCTCTCTCTCAATCAATTACAATAAACTCAATTACTAAAATTATACATGCTATGAGGATCTAACCCTACTATATAGAATAATACAACACTAGGGTTCATGAGCCATGCATTTTCCACCCTTAGATCCACCTCTTAAATCAAAGGCTCAAATATGTTCTCCTAAAAATAAAAATTTTGGAAACGCATAGAAGTCGGTGTCAGTCTGAATATGATCGATGTCAGTTGACCCCTAACCAATGTCAGTTGGTTCTAACTGATGCTGATTACTATGTAGGCCCAACAACCTCAACATTAGCTCATTAGTGAAGCTTTTAGCTCCATAACTCAACATTAATATGCTAGTAAAAAATCAAAAAATTATTGGAAAATTACTGGAAAAATATCAGGACCTAGTATGAGCAACTAAGGTTTGAAAAGAAAACTATTTTAAAATTGTTATGAATATTTTAAATTTAATGCTAATTTCTAATTTTATTATGTAGGTAAAAATTAAAAAAATATGAAAATCAATAAAAAATTACCCTAGGGTTTTTATGCATAAATGAAGTAAGTTGGGTTCACCAAATGATTTAACAAGTTTGGGGATATTGGTGTATTATTCCTAATTTAGTTAAAGGGTATGAGTAGTAAAATTAGTAAATAAATATGCAATAATTAAGTTATTAATTTTTATAATTTTATTGTAATTTAAACTTTTTATAAAATAGTAATAAGGGAAAGAAAACAAGACTTAGTTGGAAACTGACTAATAAGACTGAGATAGAGGCTAGAATTCACTATGCAAGTCTGAGACACTATCACAAATTAGGATTTGGCCTTCATTTTATGATTGGATAGGAGCACCAAAAATAGGACACCCTAGGATCCAGTGTTATATTCCTTTTATACTACTATTATCCAAGAGACCTGAGCTTTTTAGGTTTTTTTCATTATGTCTATGAGACCTTGTTTGTAAAATTTTGACTATTGGATGTTCATAGAACTCCTTATAGAGATGATCTTTTCTTCAAAACTTATACTCTATTGTGATTTGACCAATTTTGAGAAAGAGGTATGGGAATTAGTGTGTGTAATATTCACTGAACATAAATCCACACTCCTTGCGTGGGAATGTTGCCTGCATACCAATACTCCAAAGAGGGATCAAGCCATATGTAGTTCTCTCACTTGATGTGCTTTGTGAAATAGTGTGTATGAAAATGAAAATTCTAAAATGAGTGTGATTTAGGTGACTGGGGATTGGTATAAGGATTTGGATAAGATGGAAATGGTATTAGATGATTGTATGTAGAGAATAGGGAAATATGCTTGAGTAGTCTTGCTTGTATTCTTGCTTGCTTTGTGAGATTTTCCAACCCCTTTTAAATGAATGTTGAATGGGATTTTATAGGGATTTATTGGTCATGGGTCAAATGTATTCACATTAGGCTAACAAGAAAGAGGATAGGAATCAAAAGGAAATGACCATTTGGACTTGAAATGTGATTGGATAGAAGCACCAAAAATGGGACACCCTAAGGTTTGTCACTGTAGTCCAAGTTGGGTGATATAGTCCTAAGATTATGGGACCTAGGGGGATGTATCTATCATAAAAAGAGGAGTTTGGCTTAATTGGGATCAAGTTTGGAAGGCTATGAATGATTGGGAGTCAGTGAAAAGAGGCCTATGAGGGTCATAAAAGCAAGCAGGAGGGACCTATGGGATGGATGTCACAAGTCACACTCAAGTTTCTATTTTTTTCTTTTTATATGACTATAATACCCATATTGGATTTACATAAGCTATGGTTACATCCCCACATAACCTATTCAACATAGTCATTATCATTTTGACCCTAGATAATAGGATTATTTTTATTAAAGTCTAAAAATATCTGATTTCTAAAATCTAGCCACATGATAAGGGTATCCATCAAATTGTTCTCTTTATCCCAAAAATTGATTGATGCTAGGTTAATTTGGGGTTTGTGTAGTTTTTAATATGACTCAAATGCTATATAAAAAATATAAGAAACTTTCCTCTTATTTAATTCATTGATTATCATTCCCTTATCTATCTTAATTTCCTTGAAAATGGGAACAAGAATTTCAATACATTGGAGTACCTTAGGATTTTTTATTGCATAATGAAGTTTGGTCATTTGAATTGCAACTATATCATCATACAGTTTCTTGGCTGAGGATTCTTTTCCTCTTCTCTTCTCAGGTGATGGCTAGTTGATTTTGAATCATCCAAAAACAATTTTTACCAGTTATTATCTCCTATGTTTAAGGAAAAATCATAAAACTTGGTATCCTTGAAAATATGACCTTTAGTATCTATTTTTAGATACAGTTTGACATCTTCCTTTAAAACTCTCTTTTGAGCCACCATTGCTATGAATTTTGTCAAATTACTCACTAGTAGACTACAATTCAACTCTTGATTGAATTATCTTAGTGTAGATGATAATTCAATTCTCTTTGGCTCAATTATAATGACAATATGGACAAACTGGGGGTTCCATATGCTTAGGGCCTCTTGTGTGTGGAGAGTGGGTGGTTAAGAGAGATTAGATAGTCATCTTGAGGAGGCTTTTTATGCTCTAATGGAACATTCAAGGAAGATGGTGAAAAATTATATTTGGTGGAATCTAAATAGACATACATAGTTGATATTAAAGATGGGTATAAGGATTGTTCTAAAAGGAAATACATAGGTGTGATCAAAGATGAATCTAGAGGAGATTATAAAGGGGATCTAGAAGATAATCTAAAGGAAAATCTAGAGGTTTGATAAAAGAGGAATCTAGTGGAGATTCCAAAGTGGAATCTAGAGAATAATTTTATTTAATAAACACTTACTCCCAAAAATTATCAAATTCTATTTGTTCATTCATTACAATATTATCAAAATCATAATCATCATTAAAATAATCTTCCATAATTTTTTGTTTATGACATTTTGTCCTTTCATCATGATAATTAGAAGTCATATCATGAGTAAAGAATAATTTATTTATATGATGTACATAATTAGTATGTTTTATTTGAATATCCATGATATTTATAATGAAAATAAATGTAACACATAAAGTGCTTATATCTAACAAGTAATCTAGAATGTATAAAAGAAGTTGATGATTATGAATACAATATAAGTAACATAAAGGTATAATGGATAAGCTATAAAAGGGTTTGAATGAATGTATGAGATCTCAAATATACTTTCCCATTCAATGATTAGTATCATACTATTTTTTTAGATAACTAACTATAGAGGTGAAACCATGCCTATAGCCCACCAACCCTATTTTTAAGGTACAATGAGAGTAACTTCCTTGGGTGTTACACTCTTCTTAGGTGAACTAAAAATCATTTGTATTAAATAGGCTTCATATGATATTAAAAAGGTACCCTAGGCATTTATAATATATTATGAGGTATATGGAAACTAAACTTAATGTTTAGTTTTGTACAGTGATTATGAGTATTGGGGTAAACCCCTCATGCCATGATATTTATAAAAACATATCACCATGTATCCCCTCATGACATTTAATGACTAATTTTACAACTTATATAACATGGTTATAAAAATAATCACAAGCAAAGATAAAAATAAAATTAAAAGAGTTTTGTTTATAAAAATTTAAAAAAAATCAACCCAAGGTTGAAATAAAGAGCTTCAGTGTTGGATTGCTCCAAGGTGAAAATATGATTTTATTCAATTTTGGATGAAATATCAGGTAAAATAAAATTGAATAATTTTGTGTCATATTTATATATAAGGTCAAGGATATTTTATTTTAGTGTCAGTAATTTATGGAAATCTAAATGAAATCCTGAGACATAAAACAAGCAAACAATAAACAATGTTCTAAAAAAAGTAGGTTAACCAAAATGTTTAATCTATTTTTAAATAAATTAAACTAACACATAGATATAAACTATTTAATTGGAATACATTAATATATAGTAAAATAAAATAAAATACAAAATTAATAATATAATAAAATTAGTAACTTTTACAAGAGTATGCAAACCTAGCTTAGATTTTATCTTTTGTTAACTTGTGTTAATTGTGAAATCTGTCTATTGATGTGAAACTAATACAAATGATATATGAATTGCAATGAAATTATAATATTACAATGTAATTATACATGATCACTTTATGATATAGTGCCAATTTGTGTAATTTTAATTTTACCATAGAAGTGTCTAGGTCTACTTTAGAGATAATTTTTTAGTTTGGGTGCATGTCGTTGTCATAGATGCATTATTGATAATCTATGGGGTTTTATTTGATTAAAAAAAATTATTGAAAAATATAAACCCTAGCTCATACACATAAAATAAATAGAAGATAAAATGAAAAAAGGGTGGAAATAACTAAGTTACACTTAGAAAACCATGCATAATCTAAGTGTTACCTATATAGCCCAAATGGGCCTTAAATTGATGTCTTTCTCCCTCCTAAAGTGAGTGTGTGATCTATGATTATGAAGTTATATGTAGGTAACTATAATATTGATTAAAATTCTTGAAAATGGATTAATTTTACATACAATAAATTTAATTTAGACTTGGTGTATGACTGTTAAAATGTAATAGAATTGAAGTTGGAAAGAATAGTGATCTTTTCCTCAATATATAGTGTTTTTTGTAAGGCTTGTATCTAGTCTATCAAGTGACTTTGATGTGCTTATATAGTGTAAAAATTATAATATTTCCATTAGCCATTTAATTTTAAATGTAGGAGGGCTAACATAGAGCATTTCAAATTCTAAAAGTGATCACTAGAGTACTTTGGATAAGGGTACACTAGGGGACAAAGCCAACCTGAAAACCTATATGCCTAGTGTAGAATTGTCCTATAAGGTCAAAAATTATTTTAACTTTCCTACCAAAGAGTATAAATTAAATAAGAACATTTGAATTGTGTTTCAAGTGATTACAAAATAGTAAGTGGAGTAATGAAGGACCTTATAGATATTTCTAATTAACAAAATGGAAAATAGGTCAAGGTAAAGATAACAAGATTAAACATTATCAAGAATTTAATGGTTACATTTATGTGTCTACAGGTAGTATAATATCTTTTAATTCTTGTATGAGTTATAATATACCATTATAGTGAAAACCTAGTGAAAAATGTTGAATCAACCACTACATATAGAATAAAATTCATTTCTAGTGTAAAATTGGTGCAAAATAGTATGATCTAAGTTAGGCTATATAACATAGATAATGACATGAATTTTCATTCCTTCTATGGAAATTACAGAAAAAATGATAAAAAAAAAGTGATTGTGTCTATCAAAAATGCCCCTATATGATATTTGAGCATATTGATTATGATTACTGAGTAATATCAATGGAGTATATGATTTAAAATCTATGTAACAACTTAGAACACATGGCGGGCATGATTCCCCCAATATGAGAAAAATATGTGATAATATTGTGTATAAATATAAAAATTCTTTCTAAGTGGTCACTAAAAACTATTATTTTGGCTAAGTATAACTCTAAGAATTCTTAAAAATATTATTTTTAACTTTTGGGATGAAAGTGCATATTTGAGAAACTATGGCCTACTTTGTTATCCAAATGATGTAGTGTTGTCAGAATGAGCTTTTTAGGGAAAAAATAAGTATACACTATGGTCAACTAAGTAAATACTATTTTTTTATGTCTATGTAGTGGATTATTATAGTTTAGTCTCTATGACAAGCCACTTTATATGCCCCCTTTTTTAAGGTGAGTTATGAATCCAACATAATAACTTGACTCAAAATTTTAAAAAAAAATTGCAGATGATGTTATAAAAATATTGAAATATGGAGTAATAATGATAAAATTATAGATCATGGCATCATATTAGAAACCTTTGAAAAAAATAAATGTATGATACATGTAGAACTAAGCATACATAGTGTCATGTCTACATAGATGTTAGTAATTAGGCATGTAATGAATAATGAACATATACTGAGTATGTGAAAATGATATGTAAATACTTAGGGAAGATGTATGATGTGGATCATGGCATTAAAAAACTAGGGAGACAAATTATATCTATCACGGAATCATAACTAAGAAAACAATAATAAAAAAGAGTCATGGCCATGACACATACACAAAGAGCACACACAAAAGTGCATAAAACATGAAAGAAGGTCAAGGGTCTATAGACAAGGGGCATGTTAAAATTTCACTCACATATATAGAAACACACAATAAGGATTGGAGATGAAATTAATGACATGTTCAAATGTCCATAATCCATATTAATAAATACACACAAAACATGAATCAAGAATCAAATATGATAAACACGTATGAATAAGTGAAATTGAACTACATGCATAATTAGTAACATTCATATATTTAGATACTCAGGTATTTAGTAAAATAAAAATGTGGAATTAAGTGAGAATATATGTAAATATGTGTGCAATGTACTATATTTTATTAAGAAAAAATGGATAGTAATATAGTGATAAAACCTTAGTAAAATATGCCCCTAGTGAACTTTTTATGATGAACAAAAATTGTAGAAGGCCTGTGATTGTTTTGGATCTGAGAAATTAGAGCTTATGTTAAGTGGGACAAGTCTACTAATTGGACAAAAATACATTATGTTATAGTTTAGAATAGCGTGATTGTATCTATGTATGTGTTATAAGTCTGAGATAGAGTCACTACCTGCAATTGCATCTAAAAGTGACAACCTATATGTTATGAAACACATTCAAGTAAACTTTTGAAACATGTTTAATATAAAACTAGATATAGATACGTACTACATATACTGAAGAAAAAATCAACTGATGTAAATTAATTACACATATCATCCATAAAACTTGATTTTTAGAATCTTTTAGAATATTCTATTTTTTGTACTTTTTGAATATATGTAACATTTTACAAATATAACAACATATCCAAAAGATGTGGATAATTGAATGGTGGATCTAGTAGAATATTATTGACTTCTAGTTACTAAGCCTTTTAAAATTCCCATATATCATTATCATTTTTATCATCATATCACTCGTGCTCTATAACTTTAGCCTTGTCTTTTACATTGTTCTGAATCTTATGTATGTGTATAGCATGTTGATCTATTATTTAGGAAGTCACATATATGGTTTTTTAGAAAAATCAACATTGAGCCTCACTTATCATTAATAAATCTTCGATTTTCATCAATACCATAATGAAGAATAACAATCATCTCATCCTTAAATTTTAATGTATGATAATGTTATAACTTATCAATCATAGTTTCCATTTCATGCAACCATTTTTGACCAAATGTATCACTTATATAACTTACTTTTTACATAAAAAAAATTAATGTCTCCACATATTTAGGACCACATGAAATTGGTATTGTAATATGCCCTATTGAATCATGGAAATATAAATCTTTTTATAACTCATTTTGATCATGACCTATGTGCTGAATAAATTTAAGTATACATACCTTTAGCTTGGTATCCTCATCTATTTTAAAATTTTATTTATATTCATATTCAAAAAAACTTGAATAGTCAAATGATTCATTCTTGAATGATTGTAATTTATTTATATTTGACCCTAATTTTGAGCCCTAGTAGGTTATAATATGGGCTATATAATTTGAATAGTGCCTTTATCCTTATATTTGTGAATTTCCTATTGTAACATTAAACAATTATTAGTATCATGCCTTTTTTTTGTGAAAATGACAAAATGGGTTACTATCTTAATTAGATAATTTATCAGCAGAGTTATGCCTTAATAAAGGCAAAACTAGTAATTCTTTGTCAAGTAACATATGTAACATAACATGTGGTCTATATTTTTCATTATTGGCTTATATTATAATAATTATTCTATAGACATGACCTAGACATTATTTAATAAATATGCCAAAGGTGTCCAATTTATACATGTAATACTTTGATTGATATATATTTTTCTTTCTCTCTAGTAATGATATATTTGATAATGAAGTTAGTCCATGGTATACCTAATAAATGAACACTTTATGTAGTATTTTTATTGAAAAAATTATGATATATTTGATAATGATGTCATTCCATGATATACCTAATAAATGAACACTTTATGTAGTATTTTTATTGAAAAAATTATTATTTCCTTGATTTGATGCTTTCACAATCCATATAATAAATATAGTTTTTTTGGGAAAATTGTGTCTAATTTTTTGATGCTCTCAATGTTTTGGATCATCTACCATGAGCCTTCATTAGGAGGAAAATGATAAGTGGAACAACAGGACTAGGCAACTTTAAAGATGAAAGGAATTGACCATTGCAAAGGGTTTTAAAATACCAAAAAATAGCCATTATTAAAATGTTTCTAAAAGTAAATAAACCACAAAAAATAAAGGAAAAAAATTAAGTTTGACCAAAAAGGTAAAAAACCCATCACAAATACTAAACTAGTAAATAAAATATAATCTAATCTAATCTAATTTTGAATTCTAGACCATGGAATTATTGATTAAAAATTAAAATTAATTATTATTATTATTATTATTATTATTATTATTATTATTATTATTATTATTATTATTATCATTATTATTATTAATATTATTATTAACCTAATATAAACTCTATATAATATATAATATTATAAATTCTTACAAATAAGAAAATGTGTGTGTGTGTGTGTGTGTGTGTGTGTGTGTTTGTGTTTTAATAAACCACCAAATAGAGATAAGAAAAGATGGGAACAACCCAAAAAATTAGAAATAAGGAGGGATAAAGAAGAAACCCTATGTCTAGTAAACCAACAACTTCCAAGCATGAATAATTCCTAACCCTCGTCCTTATTTATATTATTAGGGTGTTTAAATTTTTCAATATTTTTAATAATCTTGCATTTATAAAAGTTATCTTCTGTAAAAATGACTCTAGCCTCTTCTATGTTGATAACTTTCTTTGTCTTAGAAGAATGTTCAACAAGATCCGACTTTTCTTTTCTTTCAAGTTGAATATCCACTGTATGTACACAATGTTACTAAAAAATCTCTATTTATTATTTCCTTTATCAATGTCTAAAATCATTTTTTTTCCTTTATCTAGACTCTTGTGAATTATTGCCTCTGAATCATCTCTATATTCACCTAGGCCAAATAGGGTAAAATTCAAACCACATAAATAATTGTCCATGTTCATTTGTATTAATTTTGTATCATCATCATAACTAGCATTAAAATCATCATCAGTATCTTATATAGATATAAAATTTAGATCTTTTAGATTTATTAATAAAGGTAATTAATTTACATCCTCTTCTTATTTTAACTTTTTATGTAAATATTGTTATTCTAAAATATCTATATATTTCAGCTTTAGATTTGTTTTAATTTATTAGCCCACCTCATAAGTATAAATTTTTATATAGGTATGATCTATGGTGGTATCACTATAGTATATTAAGGTGATTATAACTATATTGTATCCTTATTAATAACTTTTTTAATCATACAATATCTAAACAGTTGATTATCCTCAAAACATGCATTTAAATATCCATCATGTAAAACTTTACACTCTGATGTAAACTAGAAGGTACAAATTCAATTGCATGTATACATGGTATACCTAATAAATATATTATAGTGAAAATGATTAGGAATTACTTGAAACTTTTTATTTAATATTTTGGTCCTTATCTTGATATCCAAAGTGATACAACCTTGAGCTTGATGAAGCACATCATCAAATAATTTGATAGTTTTATATGACTTTTGAAGAGAAGTCATATCGATATTCATTTTATATAAAAATGTAATATTAAAAATATTCAAGCCTAAACCATTATCTATCAAAGGCATTTTAATTATTGTATTCTTGATCTAAAATTAGATAAATAAAGAGAGATTTTTATTAATAGTAGACTAAGTAGACAAATCATTTTTTCAAAAAGATATAACATCCTCAAAATATTTAAAATTATTTAAAAAATGTAAAATAAAAAGGCTTTGTGTCATGTAGCATAGGTGTTTTATTCAATGTTTATTATAAAATATCCTTTAAAATGGTAACTTTATGTAATAAGTCTAACATAAAAATCTTAGATGGTGTATTCCTTATGTGATGATCAATATCATAATTATTAGAGTGATTAGTTGGTCCTATTGGATTTGGTTAGGGATGAGGAGGGACTTATTGAGTATATTCTTATTGCCTTATATAATGGGGCACCCAAACTCATCTAGTTATATGACCTCAAACATAGAATATAATATAATCCTAGGGTGAATATTAGAGGTGGGATATGAGCTAACATAATTTGGTAGTCTAAAAGTAGTAGGATAAAATGAACCATTTGATCCCTTTGATGTCTATTAGTAACATGTGATAACTCAAATTTAGCCATACAAGAGTAAGCATCATAGAACCAATCATTACTAATCCCTTTATTGATATTGAATTTTATGTTTTCCTTTAATTTATGCATCTATTGACTTACATGCAATTGAAATATTTTACATATTATAAGAAATAAACATGTATATAACACAAAGACACTTTGAACCAAAAAATAATAAATAGACTCAGTCACCATGATCATGATTAGTATGAAATTATAAAAAATCTAATCTGAAACCCTAAAGAAATTCTAAAAGGGATTGAAGGAAACCCTAGGAGAAATTAGGGTTTGAAATATTCAACAATAATTTTGTTCACCAATATGTTTTATTAAAATTGTAAATCAATATGTATTAATATAATTATGAAAAAATGCTTAGTAAAATCAAAATGTATAAGATATGCAATGAATACACATAAACTATTTGAAACAGGGTATGTATATAAAGATGCTAAAATGGGACAATAATAAGAAAGAGATGGCTTAAATAAAACTTAGGTCTTCAAGATTATAATAATAAATATGTAATTAAAAGCTTGATTATTTGATGGTGTTGTGAATTAGGAATAATTACCCAAATTATTTTGGAACAAGGTCTTGTTATTTAGAAAAGACCAATTCATGTTATCATTTGTAGGTTATACCAACATCTGTTAGGTAATTTTCCCTTTATTAATTTTTTTTGGGTGTGTGTTAACTTGTATATATTGTGATTATGATCATATTTGTTTGATTCATTATGGGAGCCATTATGTACCTTCTTCATAAAAACCCTAGCTTAATAGACAAGGAGGAACAAATATAATAAATGGGTGAAAATGGGTTAGGGGATGTATTTTTTCTTAACCTTAACACCCTATGTATTGATCTTTACTTATATACCAATACTCTAAAGAGAGGTCAAATTCCATGTAGTTATTTCATATTATGGTGTTGTATATGAAATACTGGTGAAATATTATTTGTTGGTGTAATCATCATGTAATTATGTACTTAAATAATGATTTATGACCATGATTTTGTATTAAAACTTAGGTCAAGGCTAATTGGGTTATATAGAATTATAATTGGGAATAACATGTATTTTTATCTCAATGTGCAATTATAATAATTATGTTATTTTATAATCTAGAAGCCTCTTACCATGTAGTGAACAAATGAATATAAAATGTTTTTATATCATGGTATTTATTGGATTTCCTCTAAGGGGACTTGAGAAATGTGTGGGATGGCCTATTAGATGAATTTGAATTTTTTAAATTATCCATTATTTAGTGTGAGGATGAAACTGATGGATTCTGAAACTACCAACCAACATGGTTGTCTAGAAGGAGTAACATTATCTAAGGATTAGATATAGCTAAACTAGAAATGTGAATTAGTCTAATAGTGAGTCTAGGTTTCTTAAAATGAGGAATAAGAATATTTAGTCTCATATTCTACATAAAGGTAGGGATCATGTACATATAATTATAATTTATTATAGGTAAAATGTGCATAATGAGTGGTCAAAAGTATATATTTATAACATTAAATGTTAATTTTAGTGATTACAATGATTAAATGAACCCAGGTGGGATATACATGAAAATTAAAGGTACTAGAGAATCATAAAGGAGGCATTGGTCGAATAAAACCAAGAGAGATATACATGAAAATAATAAAAGAGGTATCATGGTGGTGGTGATAAAATAAGAGGCAAGGTCCAATGAGCATAAAATAAGAGTAAAGGAAAAATCCAAGAGGCATTAAAATGAAGAAGAAAACCCAAAGGTAAAAATTAAAGTAATGGAAGATCCATGAGGTATGAAACATAGAATATGGGCATCTTTGAGGAGGGAATGATTGTATTTTCCAAGGTCTTACCATGAAAATCATAAAATTAAATCCAACAGTCATGCAAAAAGAATGGAGGGGCCCAAAGGTGAAAAATAAATAAATCAATGAAGCCCATAGATAATGCTAGGGTAGGTGAGAAGGGACCCAAAGGTGTATATATATTAAGCTAAGTTTCAACATATGAGAGTTAAGACAAACATGTAAATAGTTATAACATAAAAAATTCATTAAATGTCTTAGATAAATAATAAGAATAACATTCCTTTAACAATCTAAATTCATAAAAATAGAGTATTTATATTTAAATATTTTTGATGTTGAATTTTGTTGGTCTTTAATGTGTGCAGGATTCTTGATTTTCACTAGATAGTGAGTGTGAGGTATTGAGGAGATGAAAGGGTCATGATATATTCTAAAGGTTGAGGAAGGGTGAGGACGGTCATCATAATATTCTCCTAAGTGTGTATTGAAGTAGGGGTGGTAATCATAATAATCCTCAAATTCTAGTATAAAATAAAGGTGGGCATCATAAGATGCCCCTAACTATGAAGTGAGTAAATTTTGGGTGTATAAGATGCCACAAAATTAAGTAATGTAATATTGTTTTGAAATGAAAGTTTTATGCATTTGTTACATGTTTTATCTTATTTTGGATTAAGGTCCAAACCAGAATAAAACTATGAATATTTTTATTTTTTAAGATATGTCCAAATTGAGTAGATCTAAGTGTAAAAAATATGCTCAATTATAATTTATTATTTATATAAATAAATAATAAAAAAAGGTTACTTATTTTATTTTATTACTTTTTTTTAATATATGTTGTGATTGTGATTGATTGTTTACTTACTTAAAATATGCCTCAATATAAAGAGGATTTAGACAAACTTCGATACAAAAACTTTTTTATTTTAAGCAACTTCTTAAAAACTTCTAAGATGGAAAAAAATCAATACAAAACATAATACTAAGAATAGATGTGGAAGAAATTAAAAATTACAACACTCCCCCTTAAATTCTTCCACTAGCTATTACAACATCCATTACTCCTAAATTCTCTCTCAAATGTTCAAAGGTCTCCTTTGCTAGTACCTTCATGTAGATGTTTTCTAACTGATCTTCAAATTTGCAAAATGCCAATTTGATTTCATCATCTTCAACCAATTATCTTATGAAGTGATAATGAATTTGTATGTGCTTGTTTCATCCATGAAACATTGTATTCTTTGTCAATGCTATTGAAGACATGTTATCACAAAATATGACTATGTCATTTGTTTGTTTCTTCTTCAAATCTGCTAAGACTCTCCTTAGACAAATTGCTTTACATGATTCTACATTTTCTACAATGTATTCATCTTTGGTTGTGGAAAGAGAAACTATGGGTTACTTCTTGGATGCCCAAGACATGGCTCCTACACCCATGTGAAACACATAACCAAATGTGCTTTTCCTATCATCTACACTACCTACCCAATCACTATCTATATAGCCAACTAGATCAAAATCACTTGATGTAGTATAAATAATTCCATAGTTATCAGTTCCATTGACATATCTTAGGATTATCTTACCTACTTGCCAATGTGTATCTTTAGGTGTTTCCATAAATCTATAAATCAAACTTACCATTCTCTTATATAAGGTTGAATTCACCTCATTATTGTAATCTTTCTTACTCAAATTGAGACTTGTAGTAGTTGGTGTTGGTTTAGGCTTGTTGTTCAACATTTTTAATCTCTTAAAGATTTGTGAAGCATACTTAGACTGAGAGATGAATATGCCATGATCCATCTATTTTACTTCTATACCAATAAAATTCCTTAACAAACCCAAGTCTATCATCTCAAATTCCTTTTTCATTACTTATTTGAACTCTCCAATAAAGGCAACATCATTTCCTATAAAGATTAAATCATATGCATATATCACATCAATCAAAATCTTACCATGGATCTCCTTTATGAAAAGTGTGGGCTCACTAGTAATTTTTTTGAAACCATTTATAGTGAAGTATGAATCAATTCTACTATACCAAATCCTTGGTGCTTGCTTAAGGCCATAAAGTGATTTATTGATCTTATATACTTTTTTTTCTTTTCACGGTACTTCACATCTATGTGGATGATCAACATACACTTCTTATTTGATTACTCCATTTAGGAAGGTGGATTTTACAATCCATTTGATATACCTTCTACTTGTGTTGGGCAGTAATTACTAAAATAATGCACATAATTCCCATTATTGTAATAGAATCATAAGTCTCATCATAGTCTTTACCAAGTTGTTGTTTGTATACCTTAACAACCAATCTTACTTTGTACCTATTAATTTTTCCTTCTTCTATGCTCTTGGCCTTATAGACCCACTTCACTCCAATCACTTGTCTACCCTTAGGTAAATCAACCAACTCTCATGTCTTGTTTCTTTCTATTGATTTTATTTCCCCATTTATGGCTTTACACCATTTTTTTATTTTACTACTTCTTCAAAACATTCAAGTTCATCTAGAGAAAATAAATTAAAATTCAATTTTTCATCATTATACCTTGAGTCATCATATATCTTCCTCAAGCTCCTTGTCTTTCTAGGAATAAGATAAGTAAGAGTTGGATCTAAACTGCTACTATAGTTGCTTGATTGGGGAGCTTGTTTCGAAGGTGATGGAGGTGTTACTGATTGTTCACCTTGTTGATCTATGACTTGTTCACTTTGAGCATCTTCATTTCCATCATCTATGAGTATAGATTCTAAGATACTTGATGTATTATCAATAGTGCCATACCGTGATTCATTTTCAATGAATTTGACATCCTTGCTAATCACAACATCCTTTTTTAATAATTTTAAATAATTTTTATGCTTTAGTGTCTTCATAAAATCCAATGAAGATACACTTTTATCCATTATCATCAAATTTTGTGCCTCTTTTCCTTTAGCACATGTGCATATTCCACACACCCAAATATTATTATATGCTCAACACTATACCTTTTGTTTGTCCATTATTTTTGTGGAGTCCTCTTTCTAACAACATTTGTGGGACACATGTTCAAAAAATACACTCTTGTTGATATAGCTTCACCCCAATATTCTTTTGAAAGTCCCTTGGCTTTCAACATGCTTGTGGCCATCTCTTCGATGGTCCTATTTTTCCTTTTTGTTACTCCATTTTTTTGTGGAGTGTATCTAGCTATGAACTATTTTTCAATTCCTTCATTCTTTAAAAAATAATGAATTCATTATAAACATACTCTCCCCCTCTATTTGATCTCACGGCCTTGACAAAATATCTACTCTATTGTTCAACTAATGTTTTAAACCATCTAAACTTCTCAAAAGTCTCAGACTTATTATCTAGGAAATAAGCCCAAATTTTCCTATTATAATCATCTATATAAGTTAGAAAATAATCATTCTTAGAGTGGGTGGGCCACACAAATCTAAGTGCACCAATTCCAAATGTGCTTTTTCCCTTCTAGACATTAGGTTTCCTATGTTGTTTCCCTAGTATGCATGACTCACATCTTCTTTCAGGGTCTATAATTCTTGGTACACCTATAACCTTATTCTTCTTAGATAAAATATCTAATACAAAAAATCACAAATTCCTATACCTCAAATGCTAGAATATAGATATGTCTTTCATGACTATCTTGAAGGCTTCTTAATGTAGTACTATTATATTCTTGAGAGGATCAATTTGAAAATTGAGAGGAAACATTCAGTTCTTTGTCATCTATACCATAGCTATACTATTCTTATTTCCTTGTCAAATATTTTCAATTCTCTATTTTCCATCAAGAATCTGTATCCCTTTTGGACCAACTATCTAATAATCAATAGATTATACTTAAAATTTGAAGCATAATAGACATCCTAGATTGCTCTCTTCTCACCTTGCTTAGTGCAAATTACAACAGTTCCTTTGTTGATAACAATAACTCTTTAATTTTTTCCCATATTAATATTTGATTGAATATTCTTATCAATAGATAAAAATATATCCTCATTACCACTCATGTTGTTACTAAATGCACTATCCAAATACCATAACTCAACATTGCTCTATTTAGCAACATTGCATACAATGAACATGTTTGGAAAATGTTCAGGTTCATTTACATTTTTAGTGGCTACATGTGCATTTTTTCTTGATTGGTTATATTTCCTTTTTTTACATTCACTGGCAAAGTGACCATACTCATGACAATAATAAAACTAAATATTACTTTTTATCATACCTTTGATTTGAAGTAATACTCTTTTTCATGTCTTGAAAATTTGATTAGGAACTGATAGCTCTTTCTTGACTATCTAAGCTTGATCTAACATAATGGCTCATTTCTCTTCCTCTACCTCTAAAGATTCTACCTTTGTTTTCTCTTTTTATCCCCTTGCCTCTAAAACTAGCTTGAGCCTTAAAGGCTTGCTTTATGGAAGAAGGTTTAGATCTATTCAACTGATGCTCATGGGTTTGAAGAGAACCCATCAATTCATCCACTATCATCCTTGATAGGTATTTGGCCTCCTCAATAGCTATTAAAATTGGACCATATCTCATAGGAAAAATCCTAAGAATCTTTTCAATGATCCTTTGATCATTTATTATTTCACTATTAACTCTTAACTAATTTGTCAAGATAGAGATCCTAGTATGAAACTCAGAAATAGACTTGTTTTTATTCATTCTTAATGTTTCAAATTCTCTTCTAAGCATTTGGAGTTTCACTAATCATACCTTATGAGTACCTTGGTAATAATTTTATAGGGTCTCCCATGCTTCCTTTACATTATTTTTTACTATAATTATTGGATGTATGGCTTCTACCGTTGCTATCTCAAATAGATTTAATTCGTTCACATCCTTCCTCCTTTTCTCCTTTAATTCAGTCTTCTGGGCATTTATCAATGTATTGTATGCTACTTAATTGGTCACATATATGAAACTAATGATCACACATTCCCATATATCATTTTTCACCAAAATCATCCTCATCTTCTTTGCCCATATATCATAGTTCTATCCATCAAATGTAGGTGGCCGTTGCCAACTCTCACCCTCTGATCTGGCCATATTGTGGACTTAGGTTTTCTCCTTCTTGGCTTTTACTCTACCAAATTTGTCAAGAATTATAATAAATTATTTATTGGTTACACCATATATTTAAACCTAATCTCACAATATTCACATGGCCCTCTCCACAATGCATGACTCCAATGATCTATCCTTACAAAAATAGCACAACAATAAAGAAAACTAGTTAAGCAATACTAAAACTACAATACCAAACCTAAAAGTTCTATGAAAATATCAGATACAATGATATTTAAAAATTAAAATTGGCTATGCATCTTCCTCATTGGAAAAAATGATCTCTTTGTTGATGATTGTATTATGTTGACTACTTCCAACTATGGAAGTGAATGCACAGTGAGCCACTTCCCTTTCAAGATCTCTTCTAGTTGTGCTTCAACCTTGGCTAGCTGTTCTTCTATGATGAACTTCATTGGATCAGATATTCTCTAAGTATTATGATCTTCTTTAGCTAACATTACTTCTAATTGGCTCTTTCAACCAACCTCTTCTCAATAAGTTTTATTCATTGTGTACATATGGGTTCAAACCCCACGATCTTCTCTCCAACTTCAAATTTTCTACAACTTCATGATCTATTGTCCTCACACATATCACTCATAAGCTTTTATAGCTAAGATTAACACCCATCTAACCCTAAACTTCTACCACTTCCTACGTTCAATGCCTTCGGCTCTGATACCAATCTAAAGGATAGAACACTATATCACACCAAAATAGCTACTATTGTGGTTTTAATTGATTGTTTTTACTTACAATATGCCTCAATATAAATTTTTCTTAGAAAAACTTTGATACAACATTACTATTTAAGCATCTTCTTAACAACTTCTAGGATGAACAAAAATCAATACAAACTAGAATACTAAAATAGATGTGGAAGAAATTACAAATTTTAATAGTTCCTACAGTGTCATCGATGGGGTTAGGATATGTAATGGCATTAGTGTATCAACTTTTAATTATTTAAGTCTTTTCATTAAAAAACTATAACAAAACCAACATGATACTTAAATAAAATCAAATCAAATACATCAAATCAAATAAAAAATTTTAAAAAAAAAATAAATAAAAAGCAAAAGAGCACCAGGAAGATAATAAGTGAAACAAAACACATAAGATTTAAAGGTATAAGATTGAGTGCCAAATATAAGATTGAGTGATTCAAATAATGCATGTTAGATCATTTATATATTTATTTATAAAATACAAAATCATTTCCTATGGTTGTACAAAAAATAATCTATGAGATACAGAAATACACATCTTAAATAAATTTAGGAGAAATAAAATTTATGAAATCCTAGAAATCAAATCTCCATGGGCTATCATGTAACAAAAAAAATATAGCAAGCTAGATATAGCACATTGATTAGAGTATAGTATTTATTCTTGTATTTTAATATGTCCATCCTTATCTTAGTATATTTGTGTAGGTTATTTTTAAACCCAAAAAACTAGTAATTATATCAATTGAAAATTTCTCAAAAGAAAGTATATTAATATAATTTTACTTCATATATGATTTTAAGTTATTTGAATCCTTTATAAATATGAAAAGTAAAAGTTTATTTTCATAGTACCACTAAAATATTTTTCTCAATTATGACACCTAAAATGTAATCTATATAAAATATATCTGGGTGGAGAAGAACATTATAGAACATATATTATGGTCAGACTATAATCCCAAACTTCTATGGTGCATAATTGATCAAAGTAAATGCAAAAAACGTCACATACATTTCCCTATATATTCACACAACATATAATCAATGTCAATGTTTGTATTTTGTCATTCAAAAAAATACTTTCAAATATCCAACTATTAACTACATACAAATGAGAAGGATGAACTCACCTTAGAAAGACCATCATCTATGTTGTCTTCTTGATATGTAGAAGAAGATAAGAACCTAAAGAAGCATCTTCAAAAAAATTATTCCTCTCTTTTGATCGATTTGCCTCCATCAGGGCATTTTCCAATAATAAGCATACACTCAATTCTAATGTTTATACACCATCTATGGCCATGCTATGTAGAATCTTGGCTTGGCCATTAATATCCCAAACTATGAATAACAAACCCTTAAATAATGTTGTCTCCTCAACTCCTAAAGAATTAATTTTAATTTTAGATAAAGTATAGATGATTTCAACCATATAAAAATAATCCTACAAGTGATATTTATTAATAGATAATATAAGTGGCATTTGTTAATAAAAAATTGCATCCCTTGTAGGTGCAACATCCCCAATATCTATCTATTTCCATGTAATGTACTTAATGGATAATGTCCATTGCTATGAAGTTTAATCCACTACTACTACTACTATTTTTTTTATTATAATATGTTTAATTATATAATATTTATAAAATATAGTATGATTAATCATATATAAAATAAGATAATTGTGATGTTAATAAATAGTTAATTTTAGATATCAAAATTCATAATTATATGATTTTTATTAATCCAATGTCATTTAATTTTTGTTATTATAATATGTTTAATTATATAATATTTATACAATATAATATGATTAATCATATAAAAAATAAGATAATTATGACAATAATAAATAGCTAATTATTTATATCATCAAACTTCATAATTATATGAAAATGAACCATAAATGGACCATAAGTATATTCCTAGATATAAATAAAATAGTTTGTTTTATTGTAAAGCTTATCTCTAATATCTGTATTATGTTATTTGCTACCTAATGTTGGGTCTTCAGGAAGATAATCCATTTATTATTATTATTATTATTATTATTATTATTATTATTATTATTATTATTATTATTATTATTATTATTATTAATTTAATATTTATAAAATATAGTACGACTAATACTATATTATATTATTATAATATATTTTTAATTATTTATTAAGTTTTATGATTGTATTTTCACATTTTATTTTTATAGATAGTTATATTTTTTATAACTATTTATTTATTTATTTATTTTTTAATTATAAGATTATAAAATACTAAAGAGCATAAAAAAAGGAAAATTAAGAATAAATGAGAGAGCGATAGAGAATAATGAATAAAACAATAATCAATACTAATAAAAAATGGGGAGAGCATATGTAAAAATAAGTATGAAAAACATTGACGTACAAAACCTATAACCAATTTGTCATGAAAAGAACTAAAAGCATAAAAGAACATGCATATCACATGATAGTGCATTGTGATTAGATGCCTCAACAAGACCAATTTATATTCAAAAAGATATTATAGAGGTCAATGTGTGTAGGTCAAATGATTGATGCAGAAAGAGAACAACTAGGAAAATGTAATTGAGATGCAATACAAAGACATTGTCTCAAAAATTCTATTTTTGATGTCGATTATGATGAAGAAACTATCATGGATATAAAATTAGGCTATAAGATGGATTTTATTAAAATTTCTATCATAGAGTGAGTTCTAGAAACCTCAGAGGAAATACTGATAGAAGTATTGGATTTCAATTTTACTAAATTAAATAGGAATTTTAAGGGCATTTTTAGAATCCAATAGTAGTAACCACGATCAAGAAAATAAGAATAGAAGTAAATGAAAAAATAGTGAATCACCACAAGAGACAAGGTCAAGTCAAATGCAATGGTCCCAAAGAAACTTCCAACAAAAAAATTAATACCAATGGAAATCAATAAATAAAAAAACTAAATCAGAATGGAAATGTTGAGCTAGATTTTAAGACTATACAATTGTTATTTTGGAATGAGTTAGACAAACTTACTTCTCTGCATATGTTTTATATTTGTCAAGAGTGTTATCTTAGAATAAATATTTATCGAGCCACTAAAGGCCCTATTTTTAGTACATTCCAACAAAATAAAGGTATCCATTAGTTTTCTAAAGCTAATAATATAGATCCTAAGCCCCATTCACCTAAACTTACAAACTTGACCGAAGTGGAAGAATTTTGATTTCCCATGTGAATCTAATTCTTCAAGTAACCCATGAAATAGGAGGGAATACAAATACAAATGGAGTACCATTTTTTCCACAAGAAGTCAATGAAAGTGTAAAATTTTTACCACATCATATTTTATATCTTCTAATTATCATAGTATGAAGAAATTCAATCCAAGAGATGTCATTAGAAGATACCAAATTCTAAAATAATTAAGATATTCCAATCCAACCATTAAACTTTAGAATATGTTGATGAGTAGAATGGATGCTTCATATGAAACATTTGAAAATGAGGTTTTTAATCGACACATACATTTACTTGCAACTAAATGAGAATGGGTGTTAACATAATAAGATAGAATTGTATACAACTCTAACTAAAATTCTAATCACCCTATAGAAATGGGTCATGTGTGTCAGTTAACTTTGAAATTGACATGGGATTAGACAATCAATAAATCATAATTATTAACACTTGAAAAAGACATAATTGATATAGGACTTACATAAATATAATGTTTGACCTTTATTTCTATATAACATGTCAAGTTATTACTTGAATTGGGGATCTTATTGACTTTCACTTATGAATAAATTGAGAGATTGAAGAATGGAAGAGTAAAGAAAAGAAAAGAGGAAGAACAAATATTTAAATTATTATAATATCAAATATATACAGTTTTAATATTATAAATTTATTTTTATACCACGTGTGTATGTGATCTATTTCCCATTTTAATATCAAATATCGAACTGTATACATTTGATATTAAAATGGGAATAGATCACACACATGCACATGAACTTATGAAAAAAATAAGAGATTGAATAATGTAAAAGGAGTAAAGAAAAAAAATAGAAATAACAAAGGATTTAATTATTATAGGATCAAATATATACAATTTGAATATCATAAATTAATTTTTATACTATATATTTGTGTCTGATCTATTTTCCATTTTAATATCAAATGTATAAAGTTTTAATATCATAAACTTATTGTTATAATGTATGTGATTCTCTATATTTCCCATTTTAATATCAAATATATATAGTTTGAATAACATATATGTATATTTATTTTTTGATAATAGTGTATTGCTCTCTATTTATCAATTAATGTTGAATTAAATATTTATATTAAATGTGTTTTTATGAATAATAAATATTTACCTTTTCCTTACATGGTTTCAAGAGCTACTATCATACCTATCTTAGATAAATCTATGTAAAATACACCGATAGGTATCATTATTGACGCACCTATTCCACTAATGTCATAATTCAATATAATATAAGTGCCCCAAGAATGATATCTATTGGTGTATTTTACATATATTTATCTAAGATATGTTGGTTAGTTACTATTTTATTGGATTATATGATTGTACATAGGTGGAAAGAAGGAATAAAACTAAATCTAGAGTCACTTAGATTTGGAAATGGATTGTCTAGACCTACCTATATAAATATGATAGCATCTGGATGCATGTGGTAATTTAAAGGAGCCTAATATCTACAAAAAACATCCTTATGAGAGGTGCCAAATTTTTTTATCATATATCATTATTCCTAATTATAAACCATTTTTTATGCAAGATTATAAGTTTTTTTTGTGTACAAGTCCAAAAACATTTCTCTTTCACCTTGAAACCCTAGATCCATTTTTTATACTAATTTTACCTAAAAAGTATAAAGCAAAAGATGGGTTGAGTTAACCCAATGACCCCCAATGAGTGGATAAATGTTGAATGCATTTATAATAATCTATAAAGGGATAAACCCACATCAAATTATCCTAGTTAGGTGTATGTGTGCAATAGTGATCCACTAGTATGGATGGATCATTTAACCTAGCTTTCAACACATGAAAATATTCAAATTTGACTTGGATTGGGTATTTTAGACTTGGCTAGGGGATATGTCTTTGATGTTTTTATGATTTTTAATCTTTAGGGTTGTTTTTAATGTTTATATGTATATATGTCCACTTGGTAGGTTTTATATGGATACTTATTAGATAGGAATAGAATTAGGTCTAGTGTGGTTAAATAGTGGACTATTTGGGTAACTTATTCGGATACCAGCATGCAATATGTATGATTTAACACATAGGAAGGATTTAAATTTAGTAAAACTAACATTTCAAGGTACATATATGGATCTGATATAGGTGGAAAAACCTGGTAGTTAGATTCATCTAATTGTAACCAAATCATCAGAAGTACAAGAAACATTGATTTTATGATCATAAGATATTCTAATTAGGATAATAATAAGATTAAACATAGATTATTGAATTCCTATAGGTGAATGATAAAAATTTGATAAGGTCAAGGCCATAAAATATAAATGGCTAGGAGATAAGATTGTACAAGAGTTATATATGTATGTACAACTCATGTATGGTGAATATAGGTTAAAACCTAAATTTTAATGTGTCTAATGTGATATTTATATGTCTAAAAATTCCCCCTTTTTATTCTAGTAATATTAATGCTATAGTAAAATGATAAATAGATTATGTATTATAGTGTGTAGACACACTTTATCTTTGGGAGAAGGCTACAAGTACTAATCTTGATCCATGTAAACTTACCATGAAACATGAAATAACCAATTCCCATATACAATATTAAATAAGAAGTAATTTATAAGAATGAAACATTTTAAATTTGAATAATAAGGAAGAAATACACATATAAGTAAGTGAATCATGCTACCCTTTGAAGTATTGGCTACTAGGGTAATTATGCCCCAAGGTGAGTAGATGTGTAAATCATGGGTTAGAAATACAAATTCCCAAACCCTCATGAAGAATGAATTTTTTTTATCAATTAAGAGATGTAAAATATCAACTATAGTACTCATTTAATTGATCTTAGACCTATAATCGGTTCAAGATGGATAAGGTGGATCCCCATACTAGTCTTGTATGTAAAGGTGTTACCCCATACTAGCATCTTATATAAATATTAATAGACTAAATTAACAATTTTAGATGTATTTTAGATTTTTAATGCTACCTTTAGTACCTTCATTACCACCATAAAAAATAAAATTACATGCACGAACAACGTCCATGCCCAATAATTTTATCCAAGTATATAAATATTTAATAAAATACCATAAATCTATATGTCACTCAACCCCTAATATAATAAATTTGATAACCTATCACTCATATATGTGTAATATGTTTACATATACACACAAATTTGTAATCTATATATATTTATCCCCTAATTTTATCCTATATTAATCCATTGAATCATTTAATATTTCTCAAAATTTAAATTATATATGTATGGAGGTTTGAATCTTTAATACAAACCCACTAGAATGACCCTCTTTTTAGGTGAGGATTGCATCTCTTGAATTATTCATTTAAAAAATGTATCTTGAGGCATAAAAGTGTCATTTCAAGATGAATATATAAATTAGGCACATGGTAGTAGTCATCACCAATATAATAACTAAATAATAATCCATTTATAAATATGAATGATATAGATCATGGAATTGCACAAAATAAAAAATATATGTGATATAAATTATGACACCATAAAATTATTATAAAATACTACATATATCCACACATATACACACAATGTCATGGGCATGACACACATAATAGTGTTTAATGTCATACAAAATAAGAGTCACATGTAGTACACCCAATTAACACACAATGTCATACAAGGAAATAACCACATATAATGAGTAATAAATGGACATTCTATGGGTAGGTAACATTGCACAATGATAAATCAATGTCATTATTGACTAATTTAACCACAAGTCAAATTAGGTCAACCCATTATAGTTGAAAATTTGATATAGGGGTCCACTAGGGTCTTTTATGTTCCCCATGGTCTTTATAGGGTCAAAAATGGACTTTAACTTTGTCATATTTGTCTTATATAGTCATATGTCATTCTAAGGCCACTTTTGGGGTCATTTATGAGCTAGTATGAATTCCATAGAGGGAAAAGTGTTATAATGTGTATTTAAATTTCCACCACATGATAATATGTTATAGAAGCTATTTTAGAACTGATAAAATATAGGTGCAACATCATAATAATAAGATCAGTGAAAAAGTGGTAGTTTCATGTGGTTATGGGAATTTGTACATCTTGTGCATAAGATTTGGCATGTTAAGGTCCTATAAAATTATATCCAAACTTAATCATCTTTGAATAACTCAAAAATGGTATAAAACCATTTTATCTCTCCATCAATTTCCTTTGCATACAAAAATAGTCAACCAATTTTAATCTAATATAGATAGTAGGAGATGAGTTGGTTCAAATTCTCTTGAGGGATAAAAAAATTATTTTATAATTCAAATCCATGATAATATTTATATTTTTTGTTTCTTTTCCTTTATGAATCATGGTTAAGAAGTTATGTGACTATTTCCTACCTGCTCATCCCCATGGCCTATAGTTTTATCTTCTATTTGGATTGGTCTGTATAAACCAGTTGTTGCACATGATCCTTAGGATCATGAAAATATTTCTCAAAAAAAATTTAGTCTTTATTTCACATGTGAATTTAAAATAATGATACATATTACTTCATTTTTCTAGTAAGATATTCTATTATAGTTTACAGATTGTGTTTCACAATTGCAAAGCTCATTCTCCTATAAGTTATTTCAAAACAAAGGATATATGTTATGTCTAATCCATCTCAACATTTTGATAATTTGTCCTTCATGAATTTTATTTGTCTAAGGAATGTTTTACATGAAATTTAAGGTCTAACATATACATAGAGTCAACTTTCATACAATTGTCACCTACATTTAAGTTAGCTTGAGCACTAAGTAGTCATATTCATGACACAAGGAGGTCATCAAGATGGTTAGAAGGATTCTAAGATGGAAATAATGAGGTTGATCTTTTCAAAAGGTTAGAAGTTTATTTTGAAGACCAATCTAACACACAACCTTACACCCTCCAATAACACCTATAGGCAACTCCAATAGTGTCTAATTACAATCCACATAGGACTTAATAGAGTTGAATGAATATTTTTGAGCTCATTTGAAACCTCATTAAGGAATAAATGCATGAAGAGTGCCATTATGATATTGGTGAAGTCACAATATGGTAAACAAACTCGAAACCATGTTCATAGGCTAAGAAGGTTGTTGTAATCATATAAAATGCAAAAATTGGTAACTTGAGTGTGCCTAATGATACCCAACCCATTAGGTCCCTCTTTCTTACTTTCATGAGCCTCTTATGCATCTTTCACTAATTTCCAATCATCTATAGCCTTATATAACGATCCTAGCTTAGCTAGATTGTTCTTTACATGACAAATCTATCCCCCCATGTCCCGTTAGATTAAGAATATATCACCTAACTTGGACTATAGCGCTAGGCCCTCTAGTGTCTACTTTAAACACTCCTATCTAAGTGTATTTTTTCTCTAATGGTTAGTTACTTCAAGTTTTTACCCCTTTTCTTGTCGGCCTAATGTGAGCACATTCAACCCATGACCAATAGATCCCCATAAAAGCTCATTTAAAGCTCATTTCTAAGGGGTTGGAAATTATCATAAAGCAAGCAATAATACAAACAAAACACTAATACAATCTTCCTTATTATTTGTATACAACTAACTAATACTATTACAAACACATCCAAATCCTTGCACTAGTCCCTAGCCACCTCAAGCACACCCAATTTTAGTATTTTTCATCTTTATACACATAATTGCATAAATCACATCAAGTGGGAGAACTACATATGGCTTGATCCCTCTTCAAAGTATTGGTATGTAGGTAGCGTGCCCACACAAGGGGTATAGATACATGTTCATTGAATCTTACTCACACTAACCCCCCATCTTTCGTAGAGTTTGTCAAAACATAATAGATTTTAGGGTTTGAATACTAAATAAGCTCTACAAATAGTTCCATAGACATCTGATAGTCAAAATTTCATAGGTAGGTTCACATAGACATAATGAACAAAACCTAAGAACCTCAGATCTCTTGGATGATAGTGGTAGAAGAGGACTATAGCACTAGATGCAGGGTGTCTTATTTTGGTGTTCCTATCCAATCATAAAAAAAAGTCTATATCTTGATTTATGATAGTGTCTCAATCCTGCATAGTGAATGTCAAACCCTATAATAGTCATCTAAATTAGTTTATAGCTAAGTCTTATTTTCTCTCCCTTACTACTATTTTTAGAAAGATTAAAATTACAATAAAATTATACAAATTATTAGCTTAATTACTTCATATTTATTCATTGATTTAATTAACTCAGACCTTTAACTAAATTAGGAATACACCAATATTCCTAAAACTGTTAAATCATTTGGTGAACTCGACTTAATTTGTTTGCACATATAAACCCTATAAACCCTAGGGTAAATTTCCTATTGATTTTTCCTATAATTTTATTATTTTTTACCTACATAATAAAATAAAAAAATTAGCATTAAATTTTAAAATTTCATAGTAATTTTAAAATAATTTTCTTTCAAACCTCAGTTGCATATACTAGGTCCCCTTATTTTTCCTATTATTTTTTAATTTTTTACTAGCATATTTAAATTAGTAATTCACCTTAAATTTTTAAATTCCATAGTAATTTTTTAAAAATGTACATATTTTCTATGAAACCCTAGTTGCATACACTAGGTCCTTTAAAATCAAGAATTTTCCACTAATTTTTTTATTTTTTACTAGCATATTTAAATCAAAAATTTACTTCAAATTTTGAAATTCCTTACTAATTTTAAAATAATTTCATTCAAAAACCTAGTTGCATGTACTAGATCCTATTTGCTTCTTTAGGTATCACCTTACATGTTTGTGAGCTTCATATCCTTTTTATGCACTTTTCAGTTTTCTATTTTTAGGACTTTACATTTCCTATTTTTAGTACTTTCCTTCCATAGCACCTTGCTTATTACAAACTATTACAAAAAATTCAATCAGTTTTCAATTTGTTTTCCTACCTTAACAATGGCCCAATACACTAATTTTGATGAAAAATATAAAAGGTAATTTTAATAAATGTTAACTAAACACCCTAACATACAATATGACATGCTTAAAATCATACAAGAGGAACAACAAAAAGTGAACAATGGTCAATATTCATAAACCACAGAGTAACCAATTACACATGACACTACAAGGGAAAATATGTCTCAAAAACCCCCTATAGTACCCCAAACTTCCTCTATGCCACTAGCTATAGCTAGTACATCTTTGTCTCTTGATGTGGCAGCCCTTGTGTAAGAGATAAGATCTCTTCAATCCAAGGTGCTACATCTTGAACAAGGTACCTCTAGACCTATAAAAGCTTTGGATTCTTTTGCTTTACTATATACACCATTAGTACATCATATTACTTTGACACCCTTTCCATAAGGTTTTGTTCAACCCAAGTTCACTTTATATGATGGCAAGGGTGATCTAGAGACACATTTGAGAGCCTTTCATGCAACATGCTTGGATTATGCACCAAATGATTGGTTACTAACCAAGCTATTTTCATGGAGTATAAAGGATTATGATTTAAAATTTATCTATAGTCTATCAAATTAATTGATCAATGTATTTAATACTTTAACTAACATGTTCCTAGCTCATTTTAGCATCAACATTGGTGATAAGGTTTGATATTCCCAAGTTGCACAATAAAAACAAATGTCAAATGAACATCTCACAGATTATGTTCTTTGATATAAGACTATCTTGGCTAAGATCCAATCAAGAACTATAGGATATCTTCAAATAGAGTCTTCTACCCACTTTGCATGAGTCAATAATGTTCAAACAGTTCTCTTCCTTCACTAAATTATGTCATACACTAAAGGAAAGGGAAGTCAAACTAATTTCAATGGGCAAAATCAAGTACACAAGTATATAAAAAACAACAAACAAGAGTAATAGAAAAGTCCCATACAAATTCAAGTTCAATGATAAAAAAATTCAAAATAAACCTAAAGTAAATTTAACTTCAGAGTCCCCTCAATGATTGGTTTTAGCAGAAGCTCCTTGGTGAACTTTTACCAATCTACTAGTTCTTCTAGATAGAGTTTTACAGTATCTTTTGGAATTTAATATCATATCTCTCCCTCTTAATCAAAAATTTGATCTAATAAAGCCTCTTCCATATGGTTATTATTAGTATGCATTTTGTGACTTTCATAGAGCACTAGTCCATGCAACAAATAGATGCATCAGTTTGAGACACAAGATACAAGATTTGATAGAGGGCAATGTTATTGATGTTGGTACTTCAATTAAGCCTCCTCAAATAAAACAAACATAGGATAAAGCATTTAAAATCTTCTCAAATAATTTTCTACAACATTCTCAACAAGAGACAAGGGATACATCAGGTGTTCACCATGTATATCATGCACATCCCCCAATAGATACATATAGGGCACCTTCAATTGAGTTACATCCTTTGAGAAACAAGATTGGCGTATACAATTCAAGAGTTCCATATAGACCTTATATCTCCTTCATAGTATAGGAGATAGTCAAGGATGATTTAGATTAGCATGCACTCTTTATCAAAGATTACATTCATAATCATTCTATTTAGAGTGTTCTCATAGATAATGGATCTAGTGTGAGCATGTGTACTATGACATTATTGTATCAATTGGAATATTTAGAGTATGATATTACCCCATCAAACATAGTTATTAATGTATTTAGTGGGTACATGTAGAGTTCACTAGGTGAGATCTTACTTCCTCTATAGGTTTGTCTAACACACATGGCCACACCATTTACTATAGTTCCTAGTGTAAGAGTTTTTGATATGTTACATAGTTAACCATGGATTTAAAAACTTTTAACAATACCTTTTATAGTTTAGAAATCTATGAAATTCATTCACACTAATCAATTTGTTATAATTGGAGGAGTTTCGTATGTGTTACCAATCCTCACTTCAGAGCCATCTTTTATAGTGCAAGCACTAGTTTTAGTTTCACCACCAGTTTCAGTTTAGTTGCCAGTTTCAATTCTTTCTCTAGTTAAGATTTAGACATAGTTGAGGCCTCCATTGCCAGCATAGAGAGTTAATACACTTCCACAAAGGTATATTTTAAGGAAACCATAGTTTCAAATTTCTAGATAGCTTTTAGCTATAGTGTCCACACCCAGGGTAGTGTCATTGAGGTCTCATGCCTCTACACATAGAGAACATGTTTAGAGAGCTTTTCCCATTACCAGATGGGTCCCTAAGATCCCTACATCTATATCTACTTATTAGAGTTATAGGAGGACCCCACAGTCAATTTTTACTTAATATATTTTAGAGAATTTATAGCATATACAACTTTTAGATTCATAGTCTTAGCTATTCCATTATACTTCATGATCATGCATGATCCCTCTCATCGATATAACACTCCATAATAAGGATTCTCCCATGAGACTCATTGGTTAGTATCATATATCCTCAATTTACTATACATAGATTATTTTCAATTTATTTTACATAATTTTCCTCATGTTTGATTGTACATAGCTTATTCTAAAAATACATAAACATTAAATAATTCAAAATTATAAAAACATTCTAATTGTATGTATTATCCATGCTTTACATTTCTACTCTATGCAAAACTTACATTTATTATTATATGATATTTTTTTTATCGATTTATCTACATTACCATGCTTCACTTGATCTTCTTTGAGTGTGTATAGTGAGACCTAGATCCTTGATTGCTTCACTTTATCCATTGAGGGGGCATCCTAATTATACATTCAAGACACACATCAATATACATACCCACTGGGGGTATCTTCTACATGACTACACCATCCAATTTATGTCATTCCTACATCACATACCCTAGTTATCATGTTGATGTACATTACTTACTAGCTTACACAAATTACTATATCAACATCTCACAAGTATATAACACTTGTCTATTTCATAACACATACCTAGTCTTGTACTAACATGCCTTTCATACTTTCACTTCTTGATTTGATTAGTTATATTTAATTATATTTCTAATATTTACATTCTTTCCTTTTTTCTTTTTTTAACTAGATATGATTGCATTTCTCAGTTCCTACTTTGTTTCCTATATGTGCCTTAGAACATTTACCAATGTCTTTTGCTTATACTCTTCTATGTGATTATGGCTTTCATGCCAACCTTGCTTGTTTCAATTATATGCATATCTAGAATTTTTGCATGCCTTCTATGCTTTCTTTCTAATTTGAGTGACATGTGCCCATGTCCCTTATTTGTTTGTCCCCTTGGCCACTCTTGTATGCTTCTTACTTCTCACCTTATGTGCTTGTTTGCTTATTTTCTTCTCATTATTTTCAATGCCATGATCCACATCATGTATTATATTTATTTCTTGGATGCCATAATGGACATCATGCTCCATCCCTCCTTAAAAACTAACCAGACTTCTAGTTCTAATTTATTACATTGTACATGTTATTACATTATTATATCTATCTAGGTATACCCTTGTTGATCTAACAATCTCTCATTATAAACCATGTTATATCTTGAGATATCTTGTCAAGTATCATTGCTATATCATGTATCTTTACAACATAACACACTTTTAGGGATATTTCTTCTGAGGGTAGTCATTAAAAGGTCTTAATTCATACCCTCAAAAGAGGGGGAAACAAACAGGGGTTTTATCATAGAGGTCAAAGCTCCTAACATTCAAAAAAGCAATTTTTAAAACACCCAAAATAGCAACTAGACTTCAAACCAAACATAGAAGACTAGGTAGATAGTAAAAATTTTAGAATAGTCATCAGATTTAGCCCAGGACAATAGTGCCAAGATAGGACTACAACATTAGAGCCTCTAGTGTCTGATTTTGGCACTCCTATCCAAACAACAACAAAATGAAAATTTCTAGACTCAAGAAAAAAAGTAGGTTCAACTATAGTTTTGCATATTCAAACCAATTCAAAATTAGTAATTTTCAATACAATTTTACTCAAAGAATCTAGATATAGGGGACATCATGTGTGCCATGATGGCTTTTCCTTTTAGTTTCAAATTAGGCAATTGGTATAACTTCCAAATCATAATCCATGTTTCAGACACCAGTGATTGGAGGCAATGTGTGTGGTATATTTGTCTTCTTTTCTTTCCAAGTTCAACATATTACCTAAGCATTCTTAGTAGTTTCATGCTTTATTTCATCTACAGGTGGTTGGTATAATTTTAGAGTGGATTTCATACAATACTAACCTACACATTTCTAAGTGACTTCCATATAAGCCTATAACCTAGTTTTAGAGTGGCTTTCATACAAGCCTAATCTCCACATTTTCTTAAGTTGGACAAGAGTGGCCTGGTTTCCAACACACATTTAGTTATCCATGCCACATTATCAAATTATAGAGCATTCATGGGCTTCAAGAGCCATCTCATATGACACACATTTCATACTAGTATCAGTTCATAACTTCACTTCACGGGGGTAATGATGGAACCAAAGGATGAGTTAGAATTTGTATTCTTGAGACACCTTCTCAAAGGGATTGGACACATAGTCCAAACATTGATTAGCACACACATGATCACATATGTTCACTTAGTGGGTGACAATCGAGCCAAAGGGCTAGACTTTGCATTTTTGAGCTACTTCTAGGGAATTGAGCACTCAACTCCATTTATGATATTACTCTTGGTACAACATCATTCAACATTACTTAGTATTAATTAGCATCATTCAGCATCATAATAGGTTTTATATTGGTTCACATACCCAATGAGGTGTATTCATTCTTTTCTCTTCCTCTCTTTCTTACCCATATTTATATGTTCTTATTTTAGATATAGTGTATCTAGTAAGAACTGATCTACTCTTTGTTTTATTTTTTAGATTTACACTTCATATCATGTTCTCTCTATGCAAACTTAGCATCACATAACTTCATGATCTTCACCCTTTTAGGTAAGTTTAGGTATGATTTCTATTTTTCCGTTGTCCTAGTATTTCACTTTGTTGCATCACTAAAATAAAGAGGGGGAAAATGTGGTCATATAAAATACAAAAAATGGTAACATGAGTGTGGCTAATGACACCCAACCCATTATATCCTTCTTTCTTACTTGCATGACCCCCCTAGGAATCTTTCATTGATTCTTAATCATCCATAGCCTTCTAGACCTAATCCTAGCTTAGCTAGACTACTCTTTCCATGACATATTCATCCCCCTAGATCTTATTAGCTCAGTATTATAGAGCCTAACTTTGAATATAGCGTTGGGCCCTCTAGTGTCCACTTTTGGATCTCTTGTCCAAGTACATTTTTCTCCAATGGTCAATTCCTACCAGTTCTTATTCCTCTTCTTGTTGACCTAATGTGAGCACATTCAACCCATGACAAATAGATTCTTATAACATCCCATTAAAAGTTCATTTAGAAGGGGTTGGAAATTATCATAAAGTAAGCAAGAATACAAGAGAAACCACTAAGGTAGTATTCTTTATTCTCTATATACAGCCAACCAATACTATTATAAGTACATCCAAATCCTTGCACTAGTCCCTAACCACCTCAAACATACCCAATTTTAGCATTTTACATCTTCATAAACATAATTTCACAAATCACATCGAGTGGGAGAACTACATATGGCTTGATCCCTCTTCAAAGTATCAGTATGTAGGAAATGTACCCACACAAGGGGTGTGGATACACGTTTGATTTATATTACACACACTAACCCCCCTTCTTTTCCAAATTTTATCAAAACATAATGGATTTTAGGGTTTAAAGACTAAATTAGCTTTACAAGGAGTTCCACGAACATTCGACAATAAAAATTTCATAGGCAGGGTCACATAGACAATAATTAAAACCCAGAAAGCTCAAATCTCTTGGAAAACAATGGAAGAAGAGGACTATAGCACCAAACCCTAGGGTGTCCTATTTTGGTTCTCATATCCAATCATAAAGCAAAGTCTATATCCTAATTTATGATAGTGTCCCAATCCTACATAGTGAATTTTAGACCCTGCAATATCCATCTCAATTAGTTTCTAGCTAAATCTTATTTTCTCTCCATTATTACTATTTTTAGAAAATTTCAAATTATACAAATTAGTAGCTTAATTACTACACATTTATTTACTTATTTAATTAACTTAGACATTTAACTAAATTAGGAATAATACACCAATATTCCCAAAATTGTTAAATTAGTTGCTTTTGAGACATGTTACCTTAGTATCTCTAAAATAGAGATCTTGTCCCACAAAGGATCATCTCATGATGGAATATATTGATGTACATGCTAGTGTTTTCCATCATGTATCCTAGGCATAAGGGTAATGTCTTGGAATAAAAAATGGTTTTTTTTGGCCATGATAAGGTAATATAAATAGGTCTCTAACTAAATCAAAGTATGACTATAGATTTTTAGTGTAATATATAGTATTTTGAAGCCTAAATAGGCTTATGATGCAACATGACACAATGAAACATAGCCTAAAAACCAAGTGACCTCATATGATGATAAATGGAACTAATGGCCTCAAGAGAAATTAAATGAGTTGAGTCATAAGGTTATGACATAGGTGAGTGCCTATAGGGACCCCTTTTATTCTCAACATTTCACATGCAGTTGACTATAGACTGACAGTACATGAGAATAAGTAGTTTGATTATTATCATAAGTATCTAGGCATGATATTTGAGTTAAATTAGTGTGATATGAGATCATATAATTTAAGGAGATATTATACATATCACACACTATTCACAACACCATAAAGGAATCTCATTTGCTTGAGAATGTGCACCTATAGTCAACACAGTCTGCAGACTAGCCTAAGTAAGTAGATGAAGTAGTTTGGAGGAGTAATTGGGTGTATGATGCTCAAGATGATTGATACCAATCTCATAGTGGTGATGACCATATCACATGGTTCTTAGGGTAAGTAAATAAGGAAAAAAACTAAATTTTAACATTCAACTTATATTCATGATCCAAAGTACATGTATAGTCATTGTCATACAAGT